>JAPMOR010063428.1:23996-80123 GCA_026543865.1 Argiope aurantia | reverse complement strand
TTTTTGTTTTGTTTCTGTCGTCAAATAGTAATCTGCGCAATTCGGATGTTAAAGTTAAGTAAAACAAAATTGCTATCAGAGTTGGAATAATTAGGAAATTATTTTTAGAATGTAGATTTGCTAGAAATTATTGAACACACACGCACGCGCGCAAAATGGAACGAAACAGACACTTTACTTTTAATGTTTTACTTACCAAGCATAATATAATCATGAATTTTGCGTTATATTTTGAAATTTTCTGAAGTAATTTATTGGCCATTTTCATCCAATTACCATAAAAATATCATGTTTAATTGTTATTATGATTTTGCTGTATTGATGCTCCATTTTCATTCCATTTATTCATCCATTTTTAAGAAAAAGGCAAAATAAATAGACATAAAAACTTCAGTTGAAAGAAATTATTAGAATGGGTATAGTATTAATGTTATTTCTTAAGGAAAAGAAGTTTCACTTTTCAACAAATTTCTGTCTTAAAAAAAATGTTACTAGCGAAGTTGCAAATATATTTAGAAAACATTTAGATTTTAATTCAACCAGTTTATTAAAAGAGAGGTGCACTGCATAAGGCCATAATATGCCTTAATCTGCTACATCCCTTTGTAGATATCAAAGAAATATATGGAATCATTTTAACTACTCTTTATAATTTTTATTTTGGAGTAGAATCTTGAATATGTTTCTTTCAGACAACACAGGTATTACATAAACATAAGAAAAACAAATTATAAAAGATCACACAGCATTTTGAGTATCATACGTTCTTGTCAGGGCCCGGGGGCTGGATGGTAAAGTCTCGGCTTCAGAAACAGAGGGTTTCAGTTTCGAGACCCGATTACACCGAAGAACCCTCGTGTAAGCGGTTCTGGTGAACGTTAAATACGTCGGGGCCAAACGTCCTCCCGCTGGTGTGGCGCGGAAGTTAGGAGAGAGTGGTTCCAACTTCGGTGTCGTTCTCGTCATCTGACCGCTGTTGAATATTAGTAGGTCCGTCCCAAAATAGCCCTAGTGTGGCTTAAAAATGGGACCTTAATATAACTAAATTAATTGCGTTCTTGTCTTCTTGCTCGCGAAAGGAGAATTCTTCGGAAAGAGAGATGCGGAAAGCATAGTTACAACGAGTTTCATCCGTATAAAGATATTCCAGAAAAATAGTTCGCTCTCTTCATTTCAGGAATTGTATTCCAGTTTGATGTACTAAGATGAATCTGCGCTACTTCTTGTATATTCAAAAGGCAGTGATCGTGGTTTGGATTAAGAAAGAGATTTACTGAAATTAAGGTTTTTCGTAGACTTGCAATGCTACTAAGATGCCTATTTGTCAGATTTGACCTTGAATTTTATTTTGGCCTTGTAGTTAGGTCTGCGCGTAATCCGTAAAATTAATAATTTATTAATTAATAATTTATTAATTTTAGTATCATGCCAAGGTTTCCAGTTAGTAGTTCGCGCAACATGGTGGGGTGGGGGGAGCGGGTACATAACGGACCAGTTTAGAATATGCTGAAGTGATCTTGCCTATGACGCCAATCACAAAGCATCAAAAATGAAATTAAAGAAAAAAAATGTGGAATTTTATTTCCACAAGTTCAAACAGAAAGTGAAAATTGTGTCCGAAAGCTTTTTTGCAAAATAAGAAAAAAAGTAGATTAAGACAGTAATTGACTGATATTCGTCTGCCACCAGCCCCGCCCACCATCGATCATATTGCATGGTTATGCATTGTCATTCTATAATCAGCAAAGGTTTTAGTTTTACTATGCCTTATACATTGTTATGCGTCCTTCTTTTATTCCCTTTCTTTTCATTTAATATTACCTAGATAATTTTCATATCTTCACATTTTTTTTTTTTTGCTCTGAATATTATTTATTCATTATTATTTCAAACACGATTTAAAGCAGGCTTGAATAATTGTTTATCATAGTGAGTAAGGTTAGCTTTCATCATAAGTACTATCATAAATACCATGATAAAATTGAATAAAATCTAAAATGAAATATAAATTTAATAATTGAAAAATATCCTAATTTTTTTTTCTTGTTTTGGCATGTTATTTATATATTATTATTTCAAACATGATGAAAAGCTAGCTTGAATAACTGTTTATCGTAGTGAGTAAACATTAGCTTTCATCATAAGTATTATCATAAATACCATGATAAAATTGAATAAAATATAAAAGGAAAAATAAATCTAATAAATGAAAAGTGTTATTAAATTCATACTAGTCATTTGATTTATAAGGTAATCAATTGTTATCCTTAAAGCTAATTAATAATTTTAATCTAAATCTAATTTTAATCTAATCGAAATTTTATCTAAAGCTAATTAATAATTTAAAGTTAAATAATTATTTTAAAATTATTAATAAAAATCTTTTCTGCACGAATGAGGGTTGGGTGGAAATTAACACATTCATGAACAGTATGGTTATAATCGTCATTTGCATACATGTGACTTAATTGCATCATAAATATAAATGACGGCTAAACCCGTCAATAAAAAAATTACAAAAAAAGTTGTTTTTTTTAGTTGCCACACCTACTGAATTCAGTAGTTATATTAACGCCCCGTTTTAAAGCAACACTAGGGCTATTTTTGGGCTGACTTCGTGCTTTTGAACTGCGGTCAGGTGACGAGGATGACACCTTAGCTGGCACCCCCTCTCCATTCTTCCACGCCACACCAACGGGAGAGCGTTTGGTCCCGACGGATTTGGAGTGCACCAGGCCCGCTTACACGGCGATTCTTCGGTGAAATCGCATCCCGGACTTGAAGCCCACCGGTTCCATAACCGAGACCTTACCACCAAGCCACAGCGGCTCGCACAAACGCAGGGGTATTGTTCTATAATTATTTCGAAAGAAAAACCATTTAAACCCGGAAGATAAAAATATCACTTGCTAGTTCTATTCGCATTTTAAAACTGTCTTTGAATATGTTAACAGTATGGTATAACAGTCCAAAAATAAATCGATAAAAATAAACTAATTAAGGCTGAGGAGGTAAAAAAAAAAAAAAAAAGTCGGAGAACCGTTGATTCAATGAATGAAAAAGGTAATTAATTCGAAAGTTTCATATGTTATTTAACTATTAATTTTCTTTGATTTTATTTTTTTAGAACTCTTTGTCGCACTTCTTGGTAGATGGTTTTCCTTTTCCTTTTCGTGTTTCTGTACGTGGTATCATTGATCAGAAGCTTTGAAAAAATCATGCGCAGTTATCATGAAGGGGCATCAATGAATTACGCATAATGTCTTTTGTCTATAGAATAACATCTGGTGGTTTAAAGTACTGTCCAGATTTGGATTCTTCCTGAATATTTATTTTAGTGTTGTTAAAGTTATTTTTTATTATATATTTTATTATTTCATTTTCAAACTAAATAATATAACTAAACAAATTTCAAATAATATAACTAAACATAAACTTTCTTTCATACAAAATACAGCTTTTAACTCATTCCATCTTTCTAATAAGCTAATTCCTATCAGTTTTGAAAAATCTGGTAAAATGTTCAAAGTTCAATATTCAATCGGTTTTTGTAGTTGATTGATATCCGTAACGGAATTTAAAACTGTTCTAGAATAATTGTAAAACCTTCACTTATAGATCGAATGCTAAATTGCCTTTTAAGGTTAATAATCCAAGGTCTACAATTGTTAATATTTTATAATATTTTTTGGGCAGTGGATTACTATTTGTTTCCAACTGATTTGAATGATTTGTTTTGATTTGAGGTGAACATTGTGGATTATGGACATCCCAGTGCAAGGAAACAAAATTTCTAATATTTTTTATGTATCTGTTATCTAAAGTGTACTTCAAATAATATTTTTTATTTCTTTAGCACTCTGCCAATGACCATGAGATATTCTACTACTACTTCCGTTAATTAATTTGTGACAGTCATAATTGAGATGGTGTTAACAGGATGACATCCCGTGTGGATGGGCACTTCTTCTATTGCATTAATATAAAATTCATGCTGACTGAAGGTCTTCAGCATTTCTTTTTTTACTTGTAAAAAAAATGTATATAAAATATTTTGATTCTGGAATACTGTTATATGGTTGTCGAAATTTTTTCATAAGTTGATTCCTTTCTGTAGCTTTTAATATTATACTAATTCTTGTGTTACAGGTTTTGGACTACTTTTTTTTTTAAAGAAATTTACCTAAGAGAGAAATTCATTGAATCGAAGACAGGAGTCTTTGTTCAATGACTATTTTCAGTCATTTCCATTTTACATCATGCTTAAAAATAAATAATGAAAAACATAATAATAAAATAGTCTGTGTAAATTTTACAAGAAATGCTGAGAGTCTCTACTTTGGTATAAATTAATTTTTGTTTCACATGTTGGTAGTTTTGGTATATATGAATCTCTTAGTATTATCACACTAATTAATTTTATCATGCATGGTCATATGAAGTTTTGAAATCAGTGCGTGTGTGTGTGTGTGAACATATATTTTTGAGTAGTTTTGTGGCCGAAGAAAAAGACACTTTTGAATTTTTAAACTTCATTTTATTCCATCCCGGGAGGTATAATTTATGCACAAGAAGCTTGAACAAACTCACGTCTGTTCACAAGCGATACAAGAGCGAACGAAATATTTATCCCTATGATTATATACTGTTAGATTCTGATAAGGATTTCTTTACACGTGTCGATTTAGGTTAGGGAAAAATAGGTATATTTTAAAAGAATTTGTTTAGACTGACAAATTCTTATCCCTTTACTCGGAGTGTGGGAACTTGTCGATTTCAGCAATTTTAGAGATCGTATAGTATTAATTAAATAAAAAAGGTGGAATTGGATCAGGAAATAAGAGAACATTTTATAATTAAGTTAATGTGAGTTAAATTAAGATAAAAATTAGGAAAATAATTAAGATTTAATTTAGATTTAGGGACATCATTATATAAATATAAAATTTTTAGTTGAATCACTTCTACTCTTCTCTTTCGCCAAAAGGCACATATTTTTATCCATAGTATATTGTCGTACCATAACAAAGAACCATAGTAATGTGAAAGGCTGAAAACAAAAAGGGACAGCTACCTATGTGAACCAGATTTCCTACACTCTCTAAACGGGATTTTCCTTTCATTTGGAGAGTGAAGTTACAGCCTGGCAATTTTGTGGAGACTTCTGATTTTATTGGCACACCAGATTGATGTTAGATGTTCAAATTAATGGTAATTAGATTTTGAAAGACGTGGAAAAAAACCGCCCGGATGAGAAGAAAATTAATTTTAAAAGCACGACAAAATTGAATTTATTACTTTCATATATTTTTTGGGATATATATTATTTCTGAATTAATTACTAAAGGTTTGTGATCTTTTTCATGTTTTTAACATGTTTCTCATTAACACTTAAACAAACTAACTTCAATTATTTTATTAGTGCGCTGATAGATGTTTGCAAATAAACGAATAACTGACTAATTTGGTATTCTTTTTCCTGTATCAATGATTTCTAAGGTATCTCTTCTTCTAGATTATTATCCATGTTTGATTTTCTTTGCTGAAATTTTCAATCTGTAAAGAAAGTTCTGTTGTATTTGAATGAACTTTAAAATATAATTAAATTCGATGCTTACATATATCCTATCATAATGATTACAAAAAAAAAAAAAAAATCTCTAAGTCGCACTGTTAATGAAGACTAGAGAAACCTCAGAGGTTAAAATCTTTATTTTTTTTTTTTTTCCAAACCATCGGACAAGACTAGCTCCATGAACTTTGGTAAATGTATCACCCTTTCTCTGATCTTGCCATCTACCTCACCAGAGATGCTTTCATGTTGTGAATCCGAATTTGGCGATAATTATTACAAGTTAGAATTATATCCTTTCTCCCTATTTTTTTAATTATTCATTTTAGAAAAATCTTATTTAACCTTTTAATCATTATTCAGTAACCAGTTTTATTTAAGTTCTATGTTTTTCAAGTTAGTTTAATGCAGCATTACAAGGAAGGCCCAGAGATTTAGAACCTTTGAGTCCGCACGCATACTTCTTCTCACTTCGAATCGTCGACGAAATTTTTTTTCTGTTTTACAATTCCTTGAATCTAAATAGTAATATTAAAGAGGAAACTAAATTAATACTTCCATTAAATGCTTTACTCAGACGCCATTAATTTCTCCTTTACAGTCAGCTTGTTGGAAGACATTCATTTTGTTTATTTTTTATTGATTAATGTTTTGTTGCAGTGGTAGGTATTTTTTTTATAATATATTCTTACGTTGCTACGAAAATTTTGAATTTTGTTTCTCAGCCTGAGACCCGTACTTATCTAACATAAACGGTACCGTGGCACTAGAACTTCTTTTGAAATTTATTTGCCTTTAGACCTGTATACCTTTCATGAATGTGCTAGGAATATACAAAACAGTAATAGGAGCGAAAGATTCTAATAAAATCTTTAAAAAATGATGATATAGTTTTTTTTAATGTTTTCTTATTTAATATCCGTGTAATTTATCATTAGATCAACTGACTGTAATTGAATTTCACTCACGAGTAAAGGGCATTAACATTTATGAATACGAAAGTTATGAAATTTTATAATATTATTGCATCTGTGTTCAGTGGAGGTGCTTCATGAATTCTAAAATTGGTACCTTTGTAAATATTTATTAACGATAACATGGGTATCTAGATACTAATTAAACTGCTTACAAAAGCATAAATTTCATGGCATTCCTTCCACATTCCATCTGTTGCGTTCCGTGCCTTCCACCCAAGTCCCCGTTCTCGGGGGTGGCTGTTGACAAACACTATGTAAACAAGAAGTGAAAGCATCGTATGTTCACAATCCGCAACAAATGTGTTCACATCATTTGCCGCGCGTCTTTCTGAATTTCAAGAGATCTTTTTGTGATACTTTACTCATACTCCTACTTCCACGTTCATGTTACCTTTATACTACCTATAACATCATGTAAATTTATAGTTCTTTTTTTTATGTTTTGCTTATTAAGCTGTTAAATTGGAAGGATATTTAGCTTTATTCAGAGCTTAAACAGTTTGCGTTTTGAACCCATTTTCGAATGGATAATTTTGTCGGAAGATGGAAACTGCAAATCTTTCAAGCGGTTTAAAAAAAAAAAAGTAAAATATCAATAAATAATAACGAAAAGAATATCCATTTATAAATTGTTAGGCTGCGAAATTTGAACACATTTTTAAGTGGATATGATTTTCTTTACCATTTATTCTTATAAATGTTGACCAAAATCCGAGAGAAAAACAGCATGTAAATCTTCTCGCAATCCTAATAGGTTTTTACTTGACTCACAATTTAAGGAGGTCTTATATAATCACATTTGTTTGTCTTGTTTTCTTAGCATGTTAAATTTTACATGCAAATTATTTGCATAGTTTTCAGCGATCTGTCCCCTCTCGCTGTACGTACGCGCTTGTTTTTATTTTGTGTGTATGCGTGTGTGGTGAGGGGGAACAACTACTGTGGATTTTGCAAAATAAAACTTATAACACACTATTTCAATCAGAACAGAAATTTTGCTTATGTATGATGCACTTATTATTTACTATTATTGCTTGGCTTAGTAATTGGTAAGGTAAGAAATTGCGCCCACATAAAAAAATTTTGCTTACAGACCATCTACGATTTATTTATGTATATTAATTGGCAGTGGAGGATTGAATCGGAAATTATTGGCTGCTAGGATATAATGGAAGCTCACTGATATTCACATTGTGATTATTTAATTTCTATAAAATCCAGATTAAAATTTTCAAAAAAAAAAAAAGATTCCGATATAATTTTTGTGATTATTTATGAGTTGAAAATCTAATTATATAAATAAGAGGGAAATTCGTTAATAGTTTGCACGCTATAAAAATTCATCGATATTTCTGAAACTTTGCTTACAAATATTACAAGCAAAAGGAAAGTTTGTAATAATTAATAAAATGGTTAATTTTTATTTATCCAAAATTGTTATTTCCATACATAGAACAGATATTCATTTATCTTTTGCTCTTTCATCCCAGTTGAATGAAAATATAGTAGATATTTTAAATCATTTTATTTATTTATGACTGAGATGCCACTCTCAGTGCTTAATTAAATTTTGTGTTATTTTTTAAATATTATTAATAACTGATAGAAAAGATCTGCTTTTGTCAGATTTTAAAAATCGTTTGCTGCTTGCTTCCTGTAATTTTTTCTAAAAAGTTACGAGATTTAAAAGTTGTTTGGTGTAAATAATATTAATGTTTTGATTGAAAATAATGGACACGATAAAAAGATTTTGGATAACATAAATATAATTTTATTTAAAATTATTCTTATTTCGCATAATCGTATTTTTCATATAAAAATATTATGTATGTTTTTAAAAAGTAAGTCTGTTTGCTTTTATATTAGAATCGAGTCAAGCCTTATTATTAATTATATTTTTACTTTCTTGCATAAGGCATTTACATCACGTACCCAACCAGCAACTGATCTGATGTTATAACTGTAGGTTTTGTTATGTTTTAAATACTTAAAATTTTGCATAGGAATAAATAGGGAGGAATTAGAAAGGCTAAAGTAAAACTTATTTAGTAAATATATAGCTAATTAAAAAAAAGCCTCCTTTGACTATTTTTAAGAAAGGAATATTATGACTTAAAGCAGGAATACAATGGTCTCTGCATATCTCGTTTTGTGTACATATTTACCATCTGGCTAGCAGAATATCAAGTAATGGTTCATTTATTCAGTTACACTAGGCGTATTCCCACTAACATTTATTTTGGTAGTTTTCCTTCATTTGTTAATTTCTTTAAAAGGAAAGAAAGAGTGTGTATATGTGGGGGAGAGGAGGGTTATGTGAAGAGTGGATTGAACTTCGAATAGGACTGCTATGTCATATTTTGGATTCAGCTTAATAAGGCTATGTGCATAGAATAGATTTTAAGGCCCTCCCCCCGAGGTTGGAGTTGACCGCTTCTAATGCCTCTGCAGAAAACTGCCACTGCAGAGCGAGCGAAGCTTTAAGACACTGCTTAGATCTACCATTGCTTTTAAGACTGTAAAATACAGGTGTAAAATAAAATTTTAAAAATGCTTGAAACACGGTCATCTATAGTTCATATTGCCACTCCCTCTTTGCCCAACTTATTTATTCGTTTCAAAAAACCATTCCCGCCTATTTTTCCAGCTTACACCAAACTGACACTAAAATTAAAATAAATGAAGAAATTTTTTTTTGTTTGTTTAAAGAGCGGAAATAAAGTTCAGTTTCTGTTGGATTGAAACATTTTCTTACCACTTTCAGTTAGCTACGTTATTGTCACCAATAAATTTTAACTTTAACGAATACATTATAATTTGACTGTATGAATCATTCTTCCAAATCATTAAAATATCGACCCTAAAATAACGGCTTACATACGATTGTCATTTTTTTTTCTTTATAATTCTTATATTTAGTAAACGCGCGAGTATTTTAGTAAACTTGATCTGTACTGAAATACATAATCGTACTGAGGTGATCCGGCGACCTTTGCAAACTTTGCATACTTATTTTTATTAAGTTTGCATTTCCCTATGATTTCAACCCCCTCCCCCCGAAAAAAAATTGCTTTGTAGCAATTTTTTTCTACAGAAATTTAGTAACTTTTATAAATTTGTAAATAGATTGTGTAAAAATTATGTATTTGTGAAAAATAATATTTTAATGAATTACGTTGATAAGAAATGCTTTGCAGTACAGATTAAAGGATAATTTCAGTGAATAAATGGCCAGTTATATAGATTTTTAAAAACTGATTTTAGATTGATCTGATTTAAGGTTTTAAATTAATTATTTTTTAGTTAACCATAGAGTGTTATTTTTCAATTCTTTTTTTTTTTTTCATTTTCAGAAACAGATAGTTCCAATGAACTTTTTTAATTATTATTCTTGCATCTTCACTGTCTGTCTACGCCCTTAACAGAGGCTAATTTCGCCACCCTCTTTGTATGGCCCTACTAAAATAGCGTATATGCTGTACATTGAGTTTTTTTAATAGAAAATTTAAATTCCTTTATAGTTGAAGTTAGTGTTGATAATGGAGGTTAAAGGTCTTGCGAACAAAATTTTAAATTAGTTTTGATAAGAATATTTTTGAGCTAGTATTCTTAAAAATAGTAAGATTTTGCTGCAAATTTAGATTTCACTTCTCTTTTACATCGAAGATAGTCAATGGAATTTAAAAAATCATAATAAAATAAAAAGATTACATTTAATGTTTTTGAGTGAAGAGAATAAACATATAAAAGATGATTATAGTAAAATTATAAAAAAATTTACATTGCTAAAAACTAGCAAAAATGCATTGTGGCCTTTCAGACAATCTATAAATTTTTAAAAATTGCGTATGCGTTTTTTGTGGACATAAATAATATGTATCTATTGCAAAAGCAATAAGGATGTACAATTTTGCTTTTGATAGTCAAATTAATTACTTTGTTATTTCATTCATATTTGCCGCAACATTCTGAGATTTTCTGCATTTGTATACTTTCTAATTTCATGCAATAAATGTTAAACATGTAATTAGTTTTAGGTAAAAGATCATTCGGCTCTATTACTTATAAATTTTGATGCACAAAATTAAAAAGACAAGTGAAATATTTCTGCATATTATCATTCACAAACAAACTGTAAGTCTGTTTATGTAAAAAAAAAAAAAGTTTTCAGTTTATCTCTGATGGTTTGCTTTACAAGCCAAAGCTACTTCCCGTTTTTTATTTCAAATACTCATTGCTTTCGGCTTTCTTTTGTCCAATATTAAAAACCCCTAACCAAATTTCAATCAATAAATATCAGACGTCGAACAATAGTCACAGGTATGGATAGAACAGGAGCGTCTTTCCATGTGTCTCCCACTTCATGCTCATTACACTGTTTAAATAATCAGAGGGTTATAGTTGCAGGGGCATGAAGCGGTGTTGTGTGTTGTGCATATTATCATATATAATTAATTTTCAATGCTTTTGTATGATTTTATCTACATGAGCAAACGATGCATTCAATATTTGATGGATAAAAATATTTGGTATATAATTCCCTTATTATTAATAGTTTTTGTGGGTGTTTCCTCCCTCTCCCCCAAGCATTAAGCTCTTTTTATATATTTTACTGTTTTAAAGTATGTTAAGTGAAATGTATTTTAGTGTTATACTTTAAAAAAAAATTTCATTCAAAAATCCAATCAGTTTTTTTTCTTGTAATTTTTCTATTTCTTTCTTTTTTTAAATTTTTTATTTAATTATATTATACAACATTTTGTGGGAAACGTAAAAGATAATTCGTTCAAAACTTTTGAAACAGTTTTATATATTAAAAAAAAATGTTCTGTGCAACATCTTTATGATGTCTTTTAGACAAAAGAGTATTTTTATATACTTATACCACTGTGAAATTACTTGTACTATGTAGTGTTTAATACATTATTTATGTTTAAAAACAATATCAATCTTTGCTGTACCCAACATAGTTTCATTACAAAAAAAAAAATGAATTTTATATATTTTACAGAGGCACAAAAATCTCTGTAATATCTTTTTCAGTTTCATTTAAGCAACTGAAAGACTCAGGAAAATCCTTTAAAAAACGATGCGTGTCCTAATTGAGTGAAAGTAAAAACTTAAGAATGATATAACGATACAAAAATAGGAATCATCTCTCCAAAAAGCTTAAAGTTTTGCCATTTCAGACTTTATTTCGCATCTAACTTTTATTTATCTTTTTCACACAATTTCATAGATTAAAATTTGAGTTTAGTTATTTCTTTTGCTGAATTTTTGGATTTATATAAATGATAAAGGCAGAAGTTTTCTGTTTTAAGTTTATTAATCCCAGTGACATTTATAAATAACATTTTCATTATTCTGTGATGAGGAAATTTATTTTCAGTTAAACGTTTTTAATTCAAATTTGAAGATTAAATGGTCAGTGCGCTTGGATTTGGTATTAAAATAACGTTCTTAATTTTTTTAATAACTCATAATATTTAAGAGAATTCTATGCATGGCTGGATGTATACTGTATTTTTCAAAAAGGCGCACTATTTTTTCTGTTAAATAATGCGAAAAATAATTTACAAATACAATTACTTTTTTGTTATATAAGACCCGAATAGCAAGGCTATGTTAAATTCTAAACATACACGTTCATCAAAGAATTCACTTTAATAAACAAAGATAAATTTATTATAATAGTTAAGAAAATTAAAAACTCATACACACACATTTTTTTATCTGCTAAGCAAAAAAAAAAAAAAAAAGGAATAAAAAAAATGAATTTTTAAGCAATTATTTCTTCTTTTTAATGATCACTGTTAGTAAAAAATTAAATACTCAATGTTCAAACAAAAATATAAATTTCAAAATATTTTTTATATGACGATTCATTTTCTTTATATTAGGAAAAAAAATTAAACCATCGCAATGACAGTAGAGTATATCATTTCAGAATGAATCGTTACAGCATTTAGAAATTCATATTTCAATTATTTGTATTTGCCTTATCCATTTTAGAATATCAGTCGGAAAAAGAGGGAGTACGTAACTCACATTTCCTCATAATCTATGGAAATAATTTCTTTTTTTGTCAATAGATGGCAGGACACGTATGTGTCCTTGTTCCAGGAATATTATTGTTTTGCATTAAAAATATAGTTCACGCGGTTCATGCATGATAACCTATTTGATTTAGAAAAGGGTTATATCATATCAGTACTTTTCATAATTTTAGAAAGTTAAATTGCAAAATATCGCGAAATTTTTTCTAGTTTACTTTCGTAACACATCTGCATGATTAGGGATTTTTTTTCTCGATAAGGATGCCTAGCGAAAGGAAGGTGTAAACCAATCATATGACTTCAGCGGAGGGATACACTGTTCACTGTTGTGTACTTCGTCGTTGCTATCTGAAGCATTTGTCTAAGTTGAAAGCTTGTGTTAAGATTATAATGTGTGGAGGCTGTGCTTAGTTAAGAGGAAGCAGTAATTGAGAAAAATATGGCCGAGGGTACGTCAGCTAACGTTGATGATGATGATTTATTTGACTTTTCTGCTTCAGTTTTTGCTGGAGGTTTATCCCAATTTCCTCGCGATTCGACACGTCGTATCCCTGAAAGTAATGTATGTCGTTTTTTTATTCGAGGCAGATGTAAATTTGGCGATAGCTGTTGGAACAGTCATACTTTAGTGAAACATGATGCTAGTTCGAAGTTGAATCAACGATGTGATAGAAGTTCAGCTGGGCCTTCACGGCAGTCTTCTGAAAATCGGGAAATTAACCCTCCTAAATTGGACATGCATAAGAATCACTCGCACGAAACTAAGCACGGCTTCCTGGTTAATACAACAGCACAAAACGAGGAATCGAAAACAAATCAGAGTGGACAGCATCCTCCAGATTGGGTTAATGCACCAGAATTTGTCCCTAAAACAGTAAGATCGTATGCAGATACCTTGAAATGCAATATTAACTACATGAATGAACCCCAGAAAGTGCCATCCATGGAGCTTTGTTCTTATTTTGTTGATGGTGATTGCCCTTTTGAAGAGCAGTGCCCTTATGTTCATGGGGATATCTGCGAGTTGTGTGGAAAAGCATGCTTAAATCCATATGATGACAAACAAAGACAAATGCATACAGAATTTTGCGAGAAAGAATTAGAACAGGATATGGAGCTGTCATTTGCTATTCAGCGCAGTCTTGACAAATCTTGTGGAATTTGTATGGATGTTATAATGGAAAAAGAGCCAATATCTGAGCGCCGGTTTGGAATTCTTGAAAAATGCAATCATGTCTTTTGTTTAAGTTGTATCCGGAAGTGGAGAAAAGTCAAGACTTTTGAAAACAGTAATCATATTGACAATGCTTTGGATCCAGTTGTGACTCGTGCTTGCCCTGAATGTAGAGTGTCATCCGATTTTATAACTCCAAGTCAGTATTGGGTTGATACCGAAGATGAAAAACAGAAGCTTATCTCGGATTACAAAATTGCTTTGAGCAAAAAACCTTGCAAGTATTTTAAGCAAGGTAAGGGTACCTGTCCTTTTGGTGGAGCATGCTTCTATCTTCATGCAAAACCTGATGGTACCAAAGTTGAATTGCCTCCACCAGTGAGAAGGAGGCGACAAAATCAAGATGGCGAGTTGGATTTCATGGGTCGAATCTTCTTGTGGGATTATTTGGAATTGAGAGACAATGACATTTTGATGCAGTTGGATTTGGATGATTTTATGTTTTCGATTTCTGATACTGATGATGATACATCTGAAGCCAGCGACAACTTCTTTTTAAGTGAATCCTTTTGATCTACGGCAATATTTGCAGATATACAAGGTTATTTCTGCTTACCGGCTGTCATTGTTTTCAGAGTTATAAATAATTTCATAATATTCCCATCATTCAGATAAAATTTCTTGTAATGCTTTCATGTTAAAAAGCCTGAAAAAATCCATGGGAAAATCATTTTAAATAATGCACAAATTTAGGTTTTCATTGGCCTACTCTACATAGATTTCATAGAACTTACAAACTGATTCTTGAGGTGCACTTGTTGCATGTTTTTGTTATTTGCACCTTGACTCACCATTTAGAAAATTAATCAAACTCGTCTCCAGTATCGGGTGTGAACTAAAGCATACCAGGAAGTATTTTATGTTATAAACGTTGATACATAGTGCATGTTTTCTGTGAAGAAAATGTTTTCGAATACTATCATAGTAAATGCTAAAATTTTATTGCAGTTTGTCGGGAAGGGAAATACTTTGTGAATGAAAGGTACTGATCATGTAGCTTGTTTTTATGGCCTCTCTGCAAATATGGAAATCAAACTATGTGAATTGCTAGTCGAGAAATAAGTAACTTTTGGAACTAAATTGAGACAAGTACTCTGTGCTACAAATATCTTAGTGTTACTGTAAGTGTAAGCATTATGTTTGGTGTATATTTCACAATGCTTTGTTTATAACCATTTACCATCCATACCTGTTCTAAATATTTTTAGGTGATCCAACTTTCATTACCTGTCATGCATTTTTTGTTCATATCTGTGTTGACATTTAAGTTTTATATATTCATTTTTTTTGTTGGAACCTCATATGTTTTTCATAGGAGTTCTTGCCTTAGCATTTCCTGATGCCAGAAAATGTGCCACTGTGTGATATGGTCTATTGTTAAGAATTTGCTTTTAACACTGAAAACCTGTGCTAAAACCGGTTTGAAGTTGTTGGATATTGGAATTAATTTTTTATACTATGTAATTGTTCATCTTCCTCAAATTTCTTGGTCAGATATATGTTCAAATGTTGTGTAAATTTAAAATTTTGCATCTCCATAATGTTTATATAAAGGCTCTTTCTATCAAAAAAGCAAGTTAATTGAAGCTTTTATTGTGAACTTGAATAATTTCCTTTGTCCAAGTGTGCTGCAGTTTTACTTTTTTTGTGATAGTTTGTCCTTCATCAGTTCAAAGTATTTTCATTACTTACTCAGTTATGTATTTTAACAGTGCTGGTTTAACTTATTAAAAGTTAGAGTACAATTAATGCCTTATTTATTTTTACTTCCAATCATGCCATGTATGAGTATCTTAATAGTATTTTGTATATTTCAGTGATTTATTACATAGGGAATTTATCTCGTTTCCTGGCAGAATTATGTAAGAATTCTATTCTGAATGAAATATTAATTAGAATGAAAATATTATTTCTTTTCAATAACATGCAGCAAAAATATTATTTTCATTTTTTAATATTAATAATGTAAGTTTAATATAAGTAATTAATATACTTCATTATTTATTAAAATTTGATGTTGATGTTCTTTAACTAGTATTACAATAGATTTATATAAAATTTTATATTTTCTTTAATGAATACTTTATCTTTCATTTGACATTTGATTAAAAGCAGCTGTAGTTTTCCCCTTCAGGTGTTAGATATTTCATTTCTTTGAATATCATGAAATGTTATGTGAAAGTAAAAATTTTGCTAGAATAAATCATATAACTTCTGTGTCCTGTACCTTATAAATAAACCCTATAAATTCTAATACTGGCTAATTTGATAATTCAGGAAATTTATGTACAGCTTTGATATTTCTTTAATTCATATTTGCAGTCTATTTTATCAAATCTCAAGAGTTGCATATATAAATATTGTATTACAGTGTTTTTAAGATATTGTTTTAAAAAGTGCATGATACATTTTTGTTGTGAAAGCACTATATGCAGTTAAATACATAAATTTTTTCCACTGATAAATAGTGTAAAAGGTGAACATATTTTATTTATATACAATTTAAAATTGGCTGTATCATTTTTAAATTTCCTTTAACTTTGTTTATTCTTTATCACTTGGTATTCTGCATATCAAAATTTTATGGATTGCTTGTTCTGTTTTATAAAAATAATCAAAAAATTAGTTATAACTCATAAAAGAAATTGAGCTTGTTATTCCTCTGTGTAAAATGAATAAAATTAATAGGTAAAGCAAAATGTTATATTGATATGAGCCATTGTTTACTGTAGCTTTGTTTTGTGTGTTACTAGTGTATTTTTCTGTATTAATGTAGTTCAGGGTTTCTTAAACTTTTTCTATACATTATCCTTCTTGGGGCCAAAGAAAATTTTATGTCCTCAGTGCAGTTATGAGAAAACAGAAAAAGTAATAATATGAGATATTAATGTTAAATAATAACGTAATTTATCATGCTTATTTGATAAATTTCAGTGGGCTGTTCCAAATCATTTCTTTTTGTTTAATAATGCTTAAGAACTTTAGAAGAGTGTCTTACATAATTTCAGTATTTCTACATGTGATCTAAATTGATGTTATAAATTTTAAGAATCCCTGATATAATTGTGTTTTCTTCTGGAGAAATATCTTTGATGTTACTCTAATATTAAATGGTAGGAAATAATTCAGTCTAAAAATAAAATATTTTCTAATTTCTATGTGTAAAAAATATTTTTAAAACTACATTCTATATGTATAAAATACTTCCAAAATCTTACAAATTAATTTTCATCAACTTTTTCTTTTGAGAGTAAACTTCACTATTTTTTCCTTTATAATTTTAACTGTATTTAATATTTGCAAAGTTTTTATTGCTGAGGTTTGGATGTAATGACTTGTAGTTTATCAGCATTTTGATTTATTTTATATTTACTTAAAAAAGGAAGATTAAAAAGCTATTTCTTAGTTTTAAAAAAATTATCTGATATCAAGCTGATGACATTTCAAATCTTCATTTTTTTTAAATGTTTGTTTTCTTAATAGATTGCTAAAATAGAAATTTAAAAATTGGCATTTTTTAAGGTAATAATCATACAAAGAATGAAATTTTGTGTTAAAAAAAGTCTTTAAAAAATTATAAAATTTAATGTTTGAATCTAGTATGTAAGTTTTTTTTTGCTTCAGTTTCTTTTTATTTATTTACCTTTTTTTTTTTTTTTTTTTTTTTAAGAATCTGCATAAATTACCTTTTCTTAGACTGAAAAAATCTTTTTGTCTATATTTCTTGATCTGCCAAATTATGATGTCAGTATATTTCAATACATTTTCTGTGTGTGTTTTCTCAAAATTGTCTTGGTGAAAATGCATTTTTTGCGTCATGTCACTTTGAAAGTCAAAAATAAAAGTGAGTTGTGTCTAAAAGTGTAATGGATTTAAAATTTTTGCAGTTCATTATTTAATAAGCAGTGATTAATTAGTTCCTAATAAGTATTGAATGAAGAAATTATTTGTATTATTTAGTACTTCTTAACATATCCTTTATATAACTAAACACATTAGGCTGTGAAATTTTATGATTATAAAACATGAAAGATAAATTTTAACTTTGAAAATATTCTTATTTGGTGTCCATTTAAGTTTCAAAATTGCAATAATACTTTTTAAAACGAGAAAAATGAAGCAAAACAGGAATTAATTTATTTTCCGTGTAAAATTATTCATTATGTACTCTTATCCTATTTGAAAAACAGTTTTAACTTAATAATTAGATTGAAAGTGTCAAAAATTCGTAATAAAGTACTGTATCAAAGTATTTTATATATTTTTTGAGGTAAAGAGAATCTGTTTGATATTAGAAAGAGAAGGAATTTGCTTTCAGATACATATTTTTTAATTATTATTATAGCAGTTCTTGATTTAATGGAATAATTAGGTAGAAAAAGTATCTGTAGAATCATTGTGTTATTAACAGTATTTAAAGTAGCATCTAACACTTTGGATTATGCTATATAATGAGAATGTTAAGTTTAAATGTACTTACCATACACTTGTCATTTCTTACAACTCCATACTAGGAGGTACAAAAGTGTTGATTTTCAGTTAAATTATTTTTTTACATCCTTACCTTATATTCATATTAACTATAATATTTAAATAAAAATTATTTTCTATAATATAACCATAATCCTGCCTTATTCTGGTTAAAGTTTACAAGTAATTATATATAATTCTGTTCTGTATAGCATAGAAGTTTCTTTTAGTATCTTAAGGTTCAAGTATAAATTTAAAAACAAAAAATTTAGCTCTGCTTATTTTATTATAGTCTTTTCCTATTCAGTTAGAGTTAGATGGTATATTCCATGTCAAGTAATTTTAACTAGATAAGGTTTAATAAATATGGTAAAATTTATCACTGTATTTATGTGCATATTTTTGGAAAATTTAACTATAGTACATAATGGTTTTTCTCGGAATTAATTTGAAGCTGCAAATTTCCTGGATCATTGTCCACATGACAATAATTCTTAAACCTCAATTATATATATAGTATTAATATCTTTGAAGTAAATTGTATCTTTGAAGTTAATTTTTAAGAATTTTATATTTTATGTAAAACTATCATGTAATTGCTATAAATTTTTATTAATTGTAAAATTTTGTCTTTTTTTATAATTAACTATTGACTACTAACAGGTAACATGTTCCAGTTGTAGTTAAAGATCTGTAATCAAATGGTTACAATTATTAGAGCTTCTTAAAAAGAGTGAGAAAAGGATAATTATGAGATTTTTTTTTTCTAATCTGGATTTTTTTATTATTATGAAGCAGTCCCTATCGCCTGAAATAAAATCAAATTGATTAGCGTTGGATACTTCAGATGTGGTTCCTGACCTTGGGGTTAAATTATTGGAAATTTATTATGTAGTGAATATGTATGCTATCATAAAAGTATGATATTTCACAAAATAATTTAATTATACAATTAAATAATATATTCACATTTATAAATTTCAAATGTACCCTGTAATGATCAGGTAATGCTGTACACTTAAATTTGATTTAGTTTCTAGAATTAAGAAACTTGATGATTAAAATCAAAACTGAGAATTCAATTGCATTCATGTTTTTATTTTCTGTACTTCTCAAAAGCGGAAAACTGCTGATATATAACAAAAGCATTTTTAAAATTTAAATTTTGTTTTACACATATAAATTAAAAAAAAATCCTTGAATAGTTTGTATGTGAGAAAAATGTAGACTTCTTTATAGATTTTCTTTAATTTTTGCTAACAAGTACTTTGAAGCATAAGGAATGTTACCTGATAATTAATTGAATAGGTAATTTTTTATTAATCAAAAATCGTAGCAAATACACTTATTAACTGTGTTATCGGGTAATGTTGCCTTTCCTGTGCATATGATTTTCAACCGTTGATTTGGTGTGGTGTGGTGTGGAGAGGGGGGTGCCAGCTCAGGTGTCGTCCTCGTCATCTGACCGCGGTTCAAAATTACGAGGTCCGTCCCAAAATAGCCCTAGTGTTGCTTCAAACGGGACATTAATCTAACCAAACCAAATTCAACCGTTGATTTGATATTTTAGCTCTTGTTTTAAGTAATTGCTCACAGATTTTGAAACATAACAAGGGTTTTAGTGAAAGTTCTTGACAATCAAATAAATAATTTATTAATATTTTCAGCTCGAGCTATGACAGGCATATCAATTAGTATGACCAAAAAGTTATTGTCCGTTACCTATTAAGTTGAATTCATTATTAGATCCTCTTGCAACTTTCAACAGTTAATTAATTTAGCATCGATTTTTATCCTGGCACAAATATCTGTTGGAAATACCCTAAAATTTTGATTTCTAATCAGATTGTAAGGACAACCTCTTATTCTAGCAGGTTGCTACACTTTAAGATGAAATTGCAGCAGTGACAGATTAAGCTTGCTCTAGCGTACTAGTTGGCCTGTATTGAAATGTAAACTTTATATAATGGACCTAAAACACAACATTTTCTTTTTCATAATTAAAAAAAAAGTGAAAACTTTCTTCATGATCTTTTTAGTGTTTTGATCTAACTTCAGAATATGTTCCAAGAGAGATATGAATCCTGTTATCTGAAAGAATATTAAATAAGTTATTTTTAGAGGGTTTTCAGTTTTCTGTGATTTAAAAGAGGGAAATGTTCAGTCGTGTGCTTTTTTGAATTAAAAAAGGGTTGTTACTATTCAGAAATAATTTGAATTTAATGAAAATGGCAAATTTAATGCCAGCTCAGGCGTCCTCGTCATCTGACCTTGATTCAAAATTACGAGGTCTCTCCCAAAATTTCCCTAGTGTTACTTTAAAACGGGACGTTTATATAAGTAAACCAAACCTGAATGTAAGATATTTTAGTATAATCGAATTTATATTTTTTTTCTGATTAAAGTGTGATTGTCTGAGAAGTTATTTTAAATATTTTTTATTATGAAATAAAGTAGCTGATTAAAGTTGCATCTTGTTCTTGGTAAAATTTAAAGGATAGATATTTATTTAACTAATAAAAATATAGAATTTATTCAAAATGATACGAATAAAATATTTTATTTTCCCCTACTATTTCTAAAAAGAAGACGTTTAAACTCATTGCTGTGAATTTTTGGCCAACTTGAATTCTTATCTAAATCGAATATTATTTTAAGGTTATACTTATCAAACTTGAATTGAATTCCATTTATTAAATGCAGCACCGTAAACTTTGTTCAATCGATCATATGTCCCTGTCGCCCCACCACCACACTTTTATTCAATTATTTTGTTTATTAAAATGTTTTGTGAGAGTTAGATCTAAATGCTTGTATCAAGATTTAGAAACCATTTATTGAGTCCTTTATAGTTGTTCACCTCATTTAAATAACTTATTCAATTTTTCAAGTCGATTTTCATGAAATGAATACCTCATAAATTTACTTATTCATATAGAATCTCTTTTTATTACAAACTAGCCGCCTTTGGCGACCAGCCGGCTCGCCAGTACTACCGCTCGCTACAATTTTCAATTAAATATTTTAAGTAACTGGTCTCTTAATAGATTCTCAAACAAAACATTTTTAATCTTCAAATTTTGATAGTCATACCAAACTTATACTGTTGTTTAGATCGTTTCGTTCAATTTACTATATATATTTTGCTAATTTGTTGTCATTTCCGGTAAAATTTCAACTTTAATTTAAAGTGGAAATGATGAAATTGCAATTAATATAAAAATATTTTTTAATAAAACCAAGCGTTTTATTTTATTTATCATCTTTATTGTTATTTATTTATTATTATTATTATTGAATATGAGTATTGCAAACAGAATCGCTCGGTATTTAAGTCTTATGTGAACTACAAAATATTTTTCATAATTTATGTAATATCTCAAAGAATAATTCAACAAAAACTTCTCAGATTCAGCATAAAATTCACTTTTTAGTTTTGCTTTCAAAAGGATTGAAATGAAATCAATAATAATATTTTGTTCCGGCCTATAAATATATTTCAAAAATTATGAAGTCTAAATTTAATGCAGTAAGGTATCATATTCCGAGAAATATTCTGGACACACCAAATTTTAAATAAATGAATGAATGTTTCTATATTCCACGTTCAACTAAGACTTATTTATGAAGTTTTGAATGTTAAAAATTTAGTAGAACTCAACATTTTCATAATCTTAGGCCAATTAATCTTGAGAAATCTGCGCGCTGATTGACGTATTTTCTTTGAAACGATCGATGGAAAATCTAAAATTATCTTTTTTATTATTGAATAGTGATATTCAAATTTTCATTAATCAGTCAGTTTAAGTGATTGATTTAGTTGATTGGAAATTAACTCTTTTTATTTAAAATATTAGTGTTTCAAGAACATTTTGTTAATCGTGATTTCCACAGCAGAAGCTTTATGTAAAATCAAAAATTCGTTATTTATTAGAGCATTAATTGAATCAAGTTACATAAAATATAATCATTTTCCATTTATACCATTTTAGCAAATCTGTGTCTAACTAAAGATTTACAAATTAGCTGTGTGGACCTGATTTGAATGGATATCCTGTTCATATTAAACAAAACTTGCCTTAAAATAAAACTGATTTATTGAATTAATAATATAGAGAGTGTGAAAGATCATAAAATAATTTTTCTTGAATTTATTTTTTAGAAAAGATAATATTTCATATTTGTTTCATTTCCTACAGACACGTGCCGAAAATTATATTTTTGCAGATTTCATTTCCAAAAAGATTTAAATTATTTTTAATTGGAACTTTAATCAATGTGATGGCAATACTTTGAAAAAAGCTAATTTTTTCCCATGAATGCAAAACGTGCTCGTGCAGCTTAAATTTTATTTTTATTTTGTACGAAAAAAATTGTTGAAAAATATAGTTAAAATATTTATTTAAAAATTCATATAAAAATAGAAATCTAATTTTAAGGTTAAAACATTGGTATCATTTAAAAGATAAATTTTTGATCTTTAATTTCATGTAAAAATCTTTTTTGTACGGTAATATTTTCAGAAGTTGTAGCAGAAACATGCCAACATTTCGCTTAATTTTTAAATAAATAAAATTCTAATTAAAAATTCGAAAAAATAACCCCCAGGTGCACATTTCCGGCCTCCAAGGTATACACGTGCCAAATTTGGTAGCTGTCAGTTGAATGGTCTGGCCTGTATAGCGTCAACACCCACTCACACATTGAGCTTTATTATAAGTATAGATGGAAAATATGTTGTATATTTGAACTGTATATTGTGAAAAACATATAAAGAATATTTTGATGTTTGAAATATTTTGATTTCAGAATGGGGTATTCTTTCTTATTTGACGTTTTAAGAAATAATCGTGCTTTTTTAAAAATTGCATAATTTTGCCATATCTTTAAATAGTATTAGAATGTTTCATTTTTCTGTTTATATTGTTGGATACACTTAGAAATGTAGGTTGTTTCAATGGTTATTTCAGTTTACTGCCTAGATAGCTGTTTTCATAATTCTGTTTGTTAAACTTTTATGTAAACAAAATAAAACACCTTTCGTCAATCTGGTGCTTTCATTAATTTGTAATTCCTGCTAGTTCGATGTCTCGCTTTTTGTTTCAATGCTATGACGTGATAATTACTTTAAAGAAAATGTTTTCTGTGTATTTAAATTAGAGATAAATATATTAGTAAGCAATGCGTAGAAAAGTATATTATTTTGTCCTGTATAGCATCTTAAGAATAAAGAGTTTAAATAATACAGCAGAAACTAAGTTATCAAACATTAAAAGAGACACTCGATATTAAATGATAGCGAAAGGGAAAAAAGGAATATTTTTCTAGCCAGATTTATTTAAAAAGAGACGTTAATAACTAATAAACAAATCGCGTTAGCTTATCTAAAAAAATAAATAAAACAGCAATAAAATATTTTTCTAAAGATAAAAAATATTTGCTTAAAAATCGATGATTTTAAGTTCTTCTTTTAGTGGCGTAGCGATCAGGGGAAAGAGGAGTGCAGATACCCCGCGTCCGATCTTCAGGGGCGCCTAGGAGACAGCATTAGAACGTTAACATCAATATTTAAAGAAAAGAAAAGGCGAAAGAATGTCCCAGGCGGCGTTTGTACTAGGAAAGCTATTGATGACGACTAGAGGCAAAAAATTCTATTGTGCCTCGAGCGCTCCTCACCCTCCTTACATCACTGGCTTCTTTGGAAATCATTGTTTTGTAGTTGCTTTACAGGCTATCTCGAAACTCTTTTCATCTCTATTTAAGCCTTCCTCTATTTGTTCAGCGGCAAGTGGCTCATCCTTATGAATTATTTTAGCATCATTGACCTATCTACCTTGACTGTTTTTCAAGCTCATCCGTTCAACTCTTTTTACTCGACGCCGCTTGGAACTAGACTAAAACTATCATATATCTAATTAATCTTTGAGCTTTAAGTCACCTGCTTAACGCTAGTGAAAATTAGTGGTACATTTATTATTTATTTTTCATTTTTAATTAATTTAGTTTGAAATATCCGGTTGAAACGGAAAATAAATCATTCATAATAAACCTTTTAAAGGGCCATTTTATTCTAGTAATGGAATAATGAAATATTTTTCAAATTAAGATTGTCTTAAGAAAATAGTGTAATTATCAGTTAAAATTAATTTGATTTATAAGTTAACAAATGAAGACACTTCGGTAGGGTTTGAAATAAAAATTCAAAATTTTAATTTTTATTCCACCAAAATTTTGGCTAGAAATTATGCAACCTTCGCAACGTTAGGTACTGGCTCCTAAATAATTTTCTTAAATAAAACTGAAATTCCTAAATACTTAGCACAATATGGAAATCCAAATTATTGAATAATTTTACCGAGAAATTGCATGAAGCATAAATAATAATTTAGTGAAAGTTTCTTAACAATTAAATAGTAAATGTTTTGTATTCATTTGAAACTGTTTTCATTGCGCCTACTCAGTACAAGCTATTCTGCTTATATAGCGCAAGCCATATGAATTACGCAAGTTTCATGTTAAAATAAAATTATATATTTCAAAAGAATAAGTGGAAACTGTAAAATTCGCATAAGTGACGACACTGTCATCTATTATTCACATAGGTATGACTTTCTATCTTTATCTGAATGTTGACTTGCAATAGTATTTCAATATTATTCACAGAAATACTCTATCAAAATATAAACATGTCATCCACAAGAAAACATCTAAAAACAGAGAGTAGTTCAGATAATACACCTCTTCGTGCATAT
The DNA here is from genome assembly GCA_026543865.1 of Argiope aurantia. Lineage (NCBI taxonomy): Eukaryota > Metazoa > Arthropoda > Arachnida > Araneae > Araneidae > Argiope > Argiope aurantia. The sequence continues at coordinate 55,062 of JAPMOR010063428.1, read as the reverse complement.
TAGTGACGCTAGAACATGCATTAATGGAATATAACAATTAGATTCAACTGATGATATACGCCATTAGTTGAACACAATCCAGTGTCAGTGCCTTTTACCATATAGAGTTTATTTTGCTTTTAGGCTGCTATGATTCGTGGACATCATCGAGATAAAATTCTAAAAAATTAAAAGCTATATATCTCTTGGCAAAGGACCTCGCCGAATGTTAGCATCAATTGTTTCTTGCTTTGAAAGAAATTAGCGACAACCAACCGCTTAGCTTGCTGATGATTCTTCTGGAATGATATTGTATTTTAGCTGCCATTTCATCTTTGGGGACTATCTTTCCAGAACTTATGCTTTATATTTAAAGTAAATTCTGTCAAACCCAAGAATCTTGAATTGTCTGCAGTTTTATGGCGTATTCTGGATCAAGTATTGTCATCTCTTTTTACCAGTTGGTGGTGAAAAGTCACTGTTGCGGTACATTTCCAGATTTACATACCATTACTGCTCACTGATCTCGGCTTTCACGATTTATCTCATATTCCTTCGGTCTTTGCTTATTCGCATACACTGGTTTTTGTTTGCTTGCATGTACTACATTGTAGAAAGTTCTCTTATAATATTGAGAAATTCGCTGCAGATTCCGATTTTCATTGACCGGAATATTTTATTACTCAAATCACCTCTCCATTTAATGTCACGCAACAGACTTTGAGGTTCGTAATAATGATTTTGAGCGTGATTATTTGATGAGAATAACACTTTATCAAGAGCATTTATCAATACGACTGTAATTCATTATCCCGATCTGAAAAACGAATTTTATGTAAACATATTTTATTTTTTGCATTTATTCAACACTCTTCATGTAATTTCTTGTATATAATGGCATAAGAAAACAAACATGCCTTAACCTAATATAGGCATAAAATGCATATATATATATATATATATATACTTAAAAAATTATACAGTAATTAATTTTAATATGAAAGGGTAAACACTATAATTCAAGCTTTTATAGCTTTAACAGAATCTTTTAAATAACCGTGCCTTGTGTATTCATTTCTATTCTTACTTTCAATTATTATTAATTTTTTTTTTTTTTTCAAATGCTAGGTCGAAGTTTATCAGCTCCTCGACAGTGTGTTCCGAAACCAAATTTTCCATCATTGATTCGATTTTCTTCATCTGATTCCGCTGCATATACTGCTACTTACGATTTTGAAACACTTACTGTTACGGCTCCCGATGATCATATTTTGCATGTGGAACTCAACCGACCTGAATGCTACAATGCGATGAATAAAATGTTTTGGCGGTGAGTAGATGATTTATTTTGCATTAACTATTGTCTTACTTATTGTTTACTTTCATTTAATACTTTAATAGCGTTTTTTAAAGATGTTTATTTTCTATTTTTATAATGAAAATTATACGAATATAAATTCATGTCTTTCTAAAGCAAAAAGCTTAAAACCATTCTAAAATTTTTATTGCTTGTCTTACCATACAAGTTTCATGGCGCATGAATTCAAAAATTTTAAAATATATAACATTTTAATAGTAGTTTTTATCTGAAATGTAGTTTGTGGCACCTTATGCTAATTAGCATTCCATTGCTTTGTAGTGAACAATCCTTTTCTCTCCTGTAATATTTCATCTTGAGTAGTATCTTCATTGATGTAGCTTTCTTATACTTTGTCAACGTAAACCCTAGGAATTGTTTTTTATATATCTAAAAAATCTTGATCGTTTCCATAAAAATAAATGCCGTTTTTATGGGATTTAGTTAATAAAACATCTTTTCTGCACCAGAATTTTTTTTCTAAAATATTTAATTCGATATTTATATAATTTGAAATCACAAAAATGTGAATCGTTTTCCATCAATTTGATATTTTCAAAAAGCACGTGTATCGTAAATAGATGTTTTATATTTTCATAATAAAGGTGAAGCAAACATATTTTCAAATACAACATTATACTTTATTTATAATAAGTAGATATATTATATTCTGTAATAATATAACATGAAAAATGGTATACATTAACTTAATGTACCATTTATTTCATATATTATTCACTCTGATATTTTAAGAACTAATTTGTAAAGCTATTAATTAAGCAATTAACGCATTATTAATCGAAAACTTCATCTGACGTCTTTTGATATTCAGATGTTTATTTTCTTTCTTTGTTCTTTGTTTAGATATTGATTATTAACCACAGATTTCATGTGGCATCTTCTGATAACCAGTCGTAAATTGATTCTCATGTACTTCTCCGTTTTCTCATCAATTTTTACAAAATCTGCCTGGTTGACGAATAAAGCCATTTACTTGTTAGAGCGGAAATGTTAGCACCAATCGTTTGAGAATATATATATATATATATATTCAATAAAAGAGAGTTGATTATTTTTATAAAAAATGAAAGATAACAAATATTGTTGAAGCTTTGCACAAATCTGTGCATTGCATTGATAGCCATTCAATGAAATAAGCTTCCACACAAGAATAAAGTTGCAATTTTCTTTTAAATATAAAAATAATTTCGGAATTATCTTATGAGTTAAGTTTATCTTTACCTACCTAAGTTGAACAAATTCAACTAGGAGTTTTTAGAGAAATTCAACTTCGCGAAATTTAAACTACTTTTGGGTGTCCAAAATTGTCAAAGCTCAATTCTGAATTTAGTTTTCATATCTAAGTGATTCTGATAGTTCTTGAAAGTATTTCTACTGAAAAGGAAGTAGATATAAAATGATTTTAAAGATATATAGTTCCATTTATTATAAGTGGAATGGAGATATTGGAACTAATTATTTGCTAAAGCATTAATGAATATAAGGATGTACTTAAGTGTACAGGGTGTTCAAAAACGGTTGTAGTCGCTGAAAATAAAATGGTGTCAATCGTAAATTGCAAAAGTATCCAAAATATGTTTCCAAATAAGATTATGCTTATAAAATAGTTCTGCCAAAATTTTTATGTGATTCCTCTTGACAAAATTAAATAATACGAATTTTTCCCCCTTTTGCTGCAACTAAATCATTTAAAAAAAACTAGGATTTTAGATTTATAAATTGTCTGAATTATAATGAAAGTAAAATGATAATTTAAAGGCATCGAGGATGATCTGAATTTTTATAGTCGCGACAACGAGAGATAAAAACTGGGTTATATTTCTAAAGATCATGTCTAAAAGACCATCCTTGTTCACAGGCCATGTCTCAAACACTCTCATAGGAAATATGTTGGAATGGAGGGCGATACGATCCCACGACACTTGCCTTTTCCAGATGCTATTGTTGCTGAAATGGAAAGTTATTACTAAATTGAAATTTATCCAAATATGATCCACTATATTTCAGGAGCTAATACTGGCTTAGCAATCATACCAGCTGAAGGGACCTTTTGCTAAACATAGAAAGAAATTAGAAAAGTAAAACATTTTAGGGATAAAATGGACACAAAACTGAATTTTTGTACAAGATTGATAATTTTGTTTATAATAAAGTCATATGATTATAAAATAGATATGTTGAATACATTATTTTAATTTCATTAATACCATTATATAGTGGTCTTAATGAAACTAAAAATAAATTTTTAAATGTATATGAAATTTAAAATTTTTCTCAGTATAATATTGTTATGATATACATGCAGGTAAAACATAAATATTTTGAAGCAAAACTTTTCTTTTCAAGTAAGGAATTTATCCGATATTTAGAATACAGATGGTTTCTAATTTTAAAAAATACATTAGTATAGGATTTTAAAAATACATTGCATAGATTTTAAAAAGACATTAGAATTTAAAAAACAATTGTTATCGTTCCCAATGGGCAAATTACTTAGAGCCATTCTTGCATGAGTTTAATGTTACTATGTTTTTAAAGCAGTTGTCATTAAGTAGGATAAAACGCTGTCTTTGTTGTTTGTTATACGACCAGGTTTCCTTTTATGATTGTGCAGAGATTCTATCATGAATAGTTCTCTGATTGATTTTAATTTTTGTTGTTATTTTTTAGCCTGATATAATTTTAATTGAACAAAAATATTTGCACATATGTATCAGTGTCTCTAAAGAGTACTTCCATGTTTATTCATGTTTTTTAAGTTTAAAAATTTTGGGTGTTTTTTATTTTTGTCTTTAAAAAAATTACCTAAAAATATTTAAGAATACATACAACTTTCACCTCTTGTTATAATAATTGTAATTCTATAATTAAATGCATTGTGTAATAAAGTTACAGAAATATTTGTTAATTGATAGATTCATATGAAACCTTTTTGTTAACCTTTTTATTGTTATTATTTATCTTTAAGCTTTTTATTGTTATTGTTATTATTATTACAGAGAGATGCTTGATTGCTTCCGTAAAATCCGAGATGATAGATACTGTCGAGCTGTTATTATATCTGGTTCTGGTCAACTTTTTTCAGCTGGTGAGTAATTGATTTAAAAGACTATATTATGTTCTGCAGTCATAAGGTAAAATCTTATGATATCATTTCTGATAATTTCTTATGCTGATTGTACACAATTTTCATATAGTTTAGTTACAGATTATACTCATTTTCCAAGACAGTATTTTCAACACACATTTATATATATTTGTAGATAATTCAATTTATGCATGTTTTAAACTGCACTATCATGCCTATGTGAGTTCAAAATACTATTTTTGAGGAAAAACAAAAATAATTTGAAATGAAATAAGTGAAGTAATTGTGTAATTTTTGTTTACTTTAAAAAAAAATTAAGTCTAAAAGGTTTCGTTTTTATTAGAACCTCCATAGTCCTTGCGTTGCTCATGGAGGACACTAAACAGCACTTATTAAAAATTTCACCATGGTAGCTGAAATGTTTCATCTCATTCTTCAAGATTTTCTTTTTATTTTATTTACATAATTTGTGTTTTTTTAATAAATTTTTTTTTGCCTAGTGTGCAGTGCAGTATGACATTTTATATAATGCATATTGTTTTTCCTATTAGGTTTAGATTATTCTGATATGCAGGATATAACTTCTCAGGTAGCCGGGAAAGGTGATGTAGCTAGGAAAGCGAAATTTCTTCTCTCACTTATAGCTAAATATCAAGAATCTTTCAATGCAGTTGAGAATGTAAGTTTTTGAAATTGTATCCACATGTGATTTATTTATATATTGCAAAGCACTGTTTTATACATCTTTCGAATGATCGAATATAAAATGACATATAGATAAAAATGCATACAATCGAAAATTTTATAAAAACAATTTTGTTTAATGCAAATTCATTTTAAAACAATAATTAAAAAAAAGATTTTTAAGATAGTTTTATAACACACACAAATATGTAATATTATTTAATATTTGAGTACTAAGTATGCATTTCTTATTTTATACTATTTATGTGACTGGAGGTAAATTTAGATATTTAGATTTAGATATAACAAAATCTCACTCTTTAATAACTTTGGTACTTAATTTCATGTTTCAACAAATTTTTAACTTAATCGACAACTAACTATTTTAGTTTAATTATTATTTTAGTAAATGTGGAAAATTATGTTTTTTCTTTTTTAATATGTATATCATGGAAAGTTGTGCTAAAGTAATAAAATTCTTTAAAAATTAGCCATTATTCTCTGTTAGTAATTTATTTACAAACATATGCATTTAATTAATGTGATGACTTTTCAAGTGGAATATAAAATTAAGCAGTGAAAGGTATTCTTAATATTCCTATATATTATAATAAATAATTCTGCATTTATAAATAATAACTATGCACTTATTTAATAATGATTTTAATATCAATAAAAATACTCTTTTTAGTCTTTATATATGACAATGTATAAAATTTTGTTTATTTGCAAATTCAGTTATTTGGCAAACTCAAGAAAATCAACCTTAATTAATTTAACTCAACCTGCCTATGCTTTATTTGCCCCGAATATTTTTTCACTAGCGTTTTGACAAACAAAAGTTCGGAATTTTTTACTGAGGTCCATTGGGTTTTTAAAGGAAAGTGGAATAAATTCTTCTCAATCTTCATCATGTTTAAATTATTCTGCATGTACCTAACAATTTATCATCTATCAATTCATCATTTATGAACAATTCCGAAATCATGATATTGGTATCATAGTTTCACATTCTCCTCAAACATTAGTGCTCTCAGGAGTTTCTGGTCTTCATATAATGATCATAATTTCATTTTTTTCTTTCGACGTGATTTTCATTGCTGATATCATATTCATCTTTTTTTGAATCTGGAAACCCTCCTGTAATGGAGCAATTCCTTATTATTTTAGATTTGATTTGATTTCATGCTAGGGAAATACCATTTATTTCTTGAAACCCTCTTTTTAGCATTTTTATCTTTCCGTGGGAATTTCCAGTTGTAATTACTTTGAAGTGCATGTTGAAGTAGGGGCTTTATGTAGTGCATTTTTAAATATATATATATATATATATATATATATATATATATATATATATATATATAATATGTAGGTCTAATTCTTAAAGTTTTCTCCCACATTTTGGCCTAAAGAAAACCACTGTAACTTATTACATACATCTCTTGAGGATGAGCAAGACACTGATTCATACAAAACGAATTTTTATGCTTTTGCTTTTTCATATTTTTTTCTTTTTTTAAACTTCTCAGTAAAAATGTCAGCTGTTACTCATATTTTTTTTTTATTTACTTCGTAATTCAAGGCAATGTTTTAAAGTTTTTAAAACACTTTCACTTCCTTATTTTCCCCATGATTAGAGGTGTTATCATTAGTTATCATCTTTGTGGCACTAAGAAGAATGATGCGATTTTTAGAATTCTTTCTTCCCGAGTAGATTAAGTGCCATGGTTCTTGGTGGTTCTTGAACAGCACAAAAATTCAGGGGTTAAAAAACGTTTATGTTCAAGGACATAGGAATTCAAGAATTATATCTATATAAGATAGACTAGTGCAGTGAAGTAATCCTGAGTTGGCATTTCCATTGTCTGTTCCTCATACTCCAGTCATGAGATTTTCACGTACGCGAAAACAAAGTGCTTTATCCTTACATTGTGAAGGAATCTAGATAGTGGTGAAACAATGTGTACATGAGAAACATATACAGAGTGCCTTATTGTATACGATATATTTAAGAATACGATTTAATAAAGTAGCAGATGAAGATTTCACTTCTTGAAAAGGTAAATTATGTTTGAAAACACACAAATATAAGAGAACCGATATAATTACCCATTCTTTCTCCCCCAATCATAAGGTTTCTTCCTTTAATCTGAAATGGTATAAAAAAATCCTTCCTTGCTGAGAAATACTATAATAATACATAAAATTGCATTGTCTATAGATAGGGAAAGGAAGTCTAAAAAATAAATAATGGATGTTGATTAAATTCGATTGACCGGATTCAACATATATTGTATAGCTTTTGCATAAAACATCATTGACATATTAGATGCGTTTTTCGATTCCCTTATTAGGAGCAATATTTTCATAAATTGTAGTTAAAATCATTATATTTATCATTCTTTATTAGTGTTACATACTGCGGGAAATTTTCTATTATATATACCAAAATATTTTTTATCTTCTCTGAGAGATTACCGTATTGTACATTAATATGTTTTCATAATATCTACTAATAATGGTTGAGTGACATGATTTTTTACGATTGTAAATATATTTTCACGAAGTCTTTATTTTTTAAATTTTCTCATCATATATAATACTTAATAGTATTTGTGAAACATATGATTGTTTTTATGTTCCAGTAAAAGTTTTAAAGTGATGTTTTAATCAATATGATGATTTACCTGGCTGTATTTTTTTAATCATTTGTTTTTTTGAACTTTTGATATCAAATATAAAAGCTTTTGATGCCTATATCGGAAAAATAATTTAACTAAAATTAGTCCTTTTACTGGTTTGTCAGTTCATAAAAAATAAGTATGCTACAATACTCTATTGAAGTTAAATGTATATTGATTAAGTTCCGTTTTGAAGTTACATGAGGACTGCTTTGGCGCGATTCCTTATAATATTGAAAGGTGGTCCGTTGACATGGTTGTTATCAGACTCCATTGCCTTTTCCAAATTTTAAAGTACGTTCTATCCCACATTTTATTTAATATGACATCATCAAGGAAATTGAATTTTGAAAGTCTGATCCCGATAGACTCTGCCACTTGGCTAGCGCATCTTTCTCTTGAATCTTATTATTTTACTTTTATATTATTATATTACATTTATAAACATTTTATAATCATGAACGTATTTATTTTATAGTGCCAGAAGCCTGTTATTGCTGCCATCCATGGGAAATGCAGTGGAGGAGGAGTAGATCTTGTTTGTGCTTGTGATATCAGATATGCTTCAGAAGATGCATTTTTTGAAATTGAGGTACTGCTTTAGTTAATGTCAGAGAATAGAAATATTTTTATAACAACACCTTAAACTATTCAGTTAATAATATGTTGTTCTACTCTGTTATGGAATTTCTTGATATCTGTTGATAATTAAATGTTTTTTTCTTATTTACACATAAATTTGTTATTTATATACATACATACGAAGGTTTTTATTTGCACTGGATTTTAATTTTTTTACAAAAATTTATTTGATTGCTTTAAATTAATTATTTTTAACAATTTATAAATCTTCTGACAGATTGAAAATTATTTTTATTTCTGTTGTGAACCATTTATCTTATTTACTTCGAGATAAGTAGATTGAATTTTGAATTTGAATGAGCGTGTGAATTGATTTATGTAAGATTGAATTTATTAACTCAGTATTGAAAACTGAAGTTATTTCGTGCCGAGATATAATGTATATTTTCGATGTTTCGTGAAAAGATTGATAAAAACAACAATTTTTTTTATCAATATTCTTCGCTCAGTTTATTTGAAATCGAAATCGATGATTGAGTATTAAAATAATTATTTTTATCATTCGCACAATTTCTGATCTTAGTTTGAAGATTGCTGTGCTTTATGTGTAGAATATTTATTCACATTGAAATACGATTTGTAAAACATTTCAAAAAAATTATATTATGTGTTTTGTATCATTTTGTAACTAAATTTTTATCAATAAATTTATTTCTTGATTTATTTAACTTGATTTTACTGCTAATTCAAATGTCAAGTCCACTTTCTACATAATAGTTTTTTTAGACAAAAATAAAAAGGAAGAATTATAGTAGCGTAATTTAAAAAATGTGTTATTATAGAGAAGAATGTCAAAGTCGTATTTATGTTTCTTAATAAGTTTTTATGTCAACGTTCATCGATTAATTTTATATGAAAGTATTTATGAATCACCAATTTCAAAATGTAGAAGATATTCCAGTTTTGAAATCATATCAAAATGAAGAAGAACAAGGACTCTCTTTATTCTTCACTATTCTTTATAAAGATGAATTAAAACTTTATTCATCTCTTTTTCATGATGGCACAACCATGCCATTGAAATTGTCTGAATAGTACTAAAGAAGTAGAATGCAGTACATTGATATTTAAGATTTGATCAAGCTAGTTTTATTAAATTTATGCTCATTTTATTTTCTCTGTTTACATTTATTTAACTATTACTCTATTTGCATTAACATTTTGTGTGATTATGAAATTTTTTTTCTTACGATTCATTTTATTTCAATGCATAATGGATGTGCAAATTTATTAAGCTACCTAGAAGAGAAGAGTACAGTAACTATTTTCTCGAATCTGTAAATAAAAAGCGGTTATTAATTAATTCACTATAGAAATACACTCATTTTATGAAGATTGAGGATAACAAATTCATCGAAATTGTAAAGAATATATATATTAGTTTTCTTTTGACTTAAAAGGATATGCAATTTTCATACTTATCCTCTTCAGTTTTTGCACTGTTGTAAATCTAAGATTATAATTGAATTTTTAATCTTTTTCTCATTAAAGCTATCTTTTATCAACATTTTTTAATGTAAGCTTTTAAAAACGATTTTTATGTATCTTTTTTTTACTAGTAAATTTGACTCAAATTGTTAATTTTATTATGAAGAAACTTCATCTGGGTTACATAAATTTATGTGAAATTAATTTTCTCGAAACATAATCATTAAATCATTTGTCGTTTCTCAATGTTTATCACTTCTAATGCTTCTGCCAAGTGCAGTTTCTTCAAATGATCAAAATAATTCTTTGTGAAGTCTCTGATTCTGCAAGTTTCACATCTTTTTATTAATCGAAGCGATCTTCGTTGCCCTGAAACTAAATTTTTGATGTTGATCACATATTCCATTGCTAACTTTACAGCTGTGAAAAAGGAAAATTTTGTTACTTTCCTATTTGAATTCTCTTTTCTGAAAGATGTTTTTCTGAACTCCTGTTTCCTGAGACATGGAATCGAGTACAAGTGCGAACATGTAAAATTTGAAGAAATGATGAGTGTAAAGAATTATACTATGTGTGGTTTATTTCTGTAAATTGAGGTCGTTAAGAACTTTATTAAAATTCTGAGTTATATTTTCCGTCATCTAAGCAATATGTTAAATATTTTTATATAAGTTTACATAGTAGTTTAATTCAATTCTTTCAGATAAATATTTTGAGAATTTTCTCTTTTTTTTTTTGTTGCTATTTTTATTGAATTTTAAATGAAATTTATGTACTCAATAGCAATTTTATGTATTGGCTCTTCACTTCTATAATTGTTTTCTCAGTTTTGAAAACTAGCATAAAAATATTTATTTTATTCTTCCTACAGCAAGTAGACGTTGGAATGGCTGCCGACTTGGGAACCTTGCAGCGATTGCCGAAAATAGTGGGAAATGACAGTTTAATTAGAGAGTATGCGTATAGCTGTGCTAAGATAGATCCTGAAGAAGCAAAACATGTGAGTGCATTTAATTTATTTCGTATTTTATATCCTGTTGTTGAGTGGTAGATCATGATTTTACTGTTTTTAGCAGTGGTGTTTTAAGGTGTATCCTACATTTTTTTTTAGAAAACTGCATAGAGTTAAGTTTTCGCATTTTAAAAAGAAGTTTATATTGTGTGATGTCTTATATTGTGAAGACTGTTTTATTATGACTGTTTTAATGTAAACTCATTATTTGTAATCAAGATTTTCAAATAACTTTAAAATTTTTAAACTTTTCTGCAAATGCATATTCGTATTCTGGTTTCTTATTTAATAATTGTTTAAGAAGATTATTCTGCTCTTCACTAAATTGTTATGTACTATCTATGTAATAGTGCTATGTAATGTCTATCACTGTGAAAATATGTTCTTTATAAATTTATGAAATATTTTTTCATGTAAAGGTTTATCTCCATGTGTTGATTTCACAAAGTCGTTTTTTTTTTTTTTTTCAAATAGCACCCAATTTTGAATGTATATCTGAATTCTCCAGATTAAAAAGGTTTTGTTTTCTAAAATAATTTTACTATTTTTGTGAATTTAAGTTATTTGTAACTGTAAATATAGTATGTAGATTTTTGTATGTCTTCATATCTTGTATATAAAAGTGTGAGATTCTGTGTGCATAGATTAATGTAAAAGAAACATTTTACTAATTAAAACTATGTGGGCTTCATAAAAAGTTCATTTTAAAACTTTTATTATGTCGAAGTGTTTTCATGATATTGCTCGCCATTGAATGAAACTTCGTAATCAGAAATATATGTCTTTGTTCAAAATTTAGAGAAACAGACTCCTTTTTTTTATTAACCTGTATAGTCTACAAATATATTGGGGTAGACAATTTGGCGTATGAAATGAATTTATTCACTTTAACAGATTAAATTCTATATCAAGTTTTATGTATATTCAGTAGTTTTAACATTTTTGAAATAAAAAATCTAAGCAAATTCAGCTTCCTTGGAATTTCATTTAATATCAGTAGAGTGTTTGGTCTTTTCATACAGTTAAAACTGCTGAATATTGGTTTTGATTGCATTTTACAAATTGATCCTGTAAATTTTGAGGTATTTTTTCTATTTCATCACGAATGCAATTTCTAGCTCTCGAATGATCTTCGAAGGCCTTGGCTGAGTAGAAGTCATTTTCAATAGGATGTCTCAAGGCTAGCTCCAGGTGTGCAGCCTTTCTTGCAGTACAAAATGCCGAAAGTATATGGGCGTCAATTCCTAATCATTAATTCGAAAATCCTCATGTTATATGACTGCTGAGGAGAACACAAAAGATAGCGAATCTAACCGAAAACACCGCGACTGGCTCCAAGAGAAATTTAGAACTGTTCTCTTTTCATTTATATTGGGTTTCAGTGAATGATGATATCTTACGAAAAACAATGTTCGATTAGCTTTAATTGTAGGTTCTGAGAAATACATAGGATTTTGAATTAATGATCATTGAACAAACTTTCCGATATACAAACTTTCAGATATAACTGAATATCTTACTAACTAAGCTAGTTTTTGTTACCAGTGGCAAAAGAAATTTTCCCATATTAAAATTGATCTAAAGTTTTTTTTTTAAAGTCAGCTATGATGCAAAGTAATTTAACTTTCCACTCTCTCTGTCCACTCTCCACTCTCTCAGTGAAAAACGAAATAGCTCGTATCCATTATGTTTCAGAATACTTAAGAAAATTAGCAAGTAAGAAAGCAAGAGCATATATTTCTTAAATTAGTTTCTCTGATATTGAATAATGGTAAATGAAATCGATTGAAGTATTATGTTTTCTAGTATGTAATACTTCCTGAAATTTTATGAAAAGTGACATGAATTTCACCGCTTTCTTATTTCTTACTTTGAAGTTATACACTTCATCCTCATAGGGTCTAAGTTTAAGTGACATGAAACAGCAGGTTGCTGTTTACTTTCTCTAAACCCACACTAGTTTTAAAAAATCTTCTACTGCATTTTAAATATACATTACATCGAAGAAACATTTGTATACTTTGACCCTATTATGGGTTAAGCGTATGTACCAATACACGATATACACGGAGGAAGACAACAATAATTTCGCACAGGACTCCAAATACTCTGAAATTGACTTTGATATTATATATATGTTTTGTTAGATTCATGCGTGATAGATATAGGCTCATTCCATATGCTTAATACTCTTCTCTAAAAGTCTATCTCCAATAAAAGGAGCTCTGTATTATTGAGCATTGTCGTCTAATGGCTCCAGTATATGGTAAAATAATATTTTTAAGAATATTTCCCCTAAGCTATTAATTCTTCATTTTGGGGGCTATAACAGTTCTGAAATTCCTTTATACTTACTTCTTACTTATACTTATGAAATTCCTTTATACAATCACGGTAGAATAACCTGTTGCACAATATTGTACATTATCGTGTGATATTATATGATTTTAATCAATATTCCACAATATTATACAATATTGTGAATATTGATCTATATCCTACAATATTGTCACGTAGAACTATAGTATAGAACTCAATGACACACATACACAAGAGGTAGAGCTAAACCAATTTATTAACTGAACTCTGAACACAGTAACTGACAAATCTTCTGGAACTTTCTGTGCTTGTATAAAAGCAGAATACTCTTCTGGAGACAATAAGAAAAGTCCAGAACACTTGTCTGGTAAACTAAAGAAATGTCCAGTATCTTCTGGAACATGAAATAAAGGAAAACATAAAATCAAGGAATTATTTACATATAATATTAATCGCATTGTCTCCAGCGGGATTCGAACCCAGGTCTCTTAATCATGAGACCAGTGCCATGACCATTCGGCCATGGAGATTCGACTATCTTTCTTCAATGCGGCATTGCTCCCTCCTTAGAACAGCGTCTCGATGTTATGACATTTCATTGTGTGGCTCTATCTCTCGATCGAGTCGCAGGGCCAGTATAAGTTGTCGTGTCTTCACGGTGAGTAGTCTCTTGAGAAATGTCTCTTTCCGGAACCTCCAATTTTTTATAAGAATGTTGGTCGTCTTGTTCGTCTGGGTCATGGTATGGCTTCATGCGGACAACTTCCTTCGGTTTCCGCCTTCTCAGAAAGCCCCTTTTTACGAACTGGAATAAAAATCCACACTAAATCCCCTGGCTCGTATGCCACTATCCGATGTTTGGAGTCATAATGCCGACGATCTTTCTGCTGAGTCTCGAGAGTTCGTGCACGAGCTAATTGCCTCGATTCTTCTGCCTTATTGATCAGATGACTAACGTAATCGTCTTCTTGGCTGAACTCGTTGGGGCAGAGAGGAAACATCGTATCTAACGGCGTTTCAGCTTCTCGCCCATGTAGTAGGTAGAAGGGCGTAAAACCTGTCGTGTCTTGCTTGGCAGTGTTGTAGGCGAATGTGACGAATGGCAATATCTGGTCCCAGTTCTTCTGTTCGACATCAACATATATAGAAATCATATCTGCTAGCGTTTTGTTGAATCGATCTGTGAGGCCATTTGTTTGCGGATGATATGCTGTAGTCATTCGATGAGTGATATTGCACAGACTATTAATATCGGACACAAGCTTCGACTGGAATACTTGACCACGGTCTGTAATGATAACTCGTGGAGCTCCATGTTTCAGGATTATGTCCTCTAGTAGGAATTTGGCTATTTGTGTAGCTTCCGCCGTCGGTAAAGCTCAGGTGACTGCGTACCGTGTCAAATAATCGGTGCATACTACAATCCATTTGTTGCCTTCGTCAGATTTTGGAAATCTTCCTAGATGGTCGATTCCAATGCGATGGAATGAAGCAGCAGCTGGTGGAATAGGCACGAGACGACCTGGTGGCTTCTGAGGAATAGATTTTCTTCTTTGACATTCTCGGCAGTGCATCACATATCTTCGAACATTTCTGTATAAACCTGGCCAATGAAATCGCTTTCTTATTCTGTCATACGTCCTGGTGAATCCTAGATGTCCAGCGGTAGGGTCGTCATGGAGAGATTCTTGAATACTGAGCCGTAAATGCTTCGGGATCACTGGTAGGAATTTCCTTCCGGACGGATCAAAATTATTCTTGTAGAGGACTCCTTCGACTAATTCAAAGTTTCCCAGCCTACTTGTTTTCGTACTTTGTTGGTCTCTTATTATTTTTGCCAATACCGGATCTTTCATATGTTCTTCTGAGAGATTAGTGAATAAACTGGCACCTATGGAATCCCCATACCATGAAGCATCGACTTTTAATGGGTTTCTGGACAGACTATCAGCATCTTTGTGTTTCCTTTCACTTTTGTACACCATTGATACGTCGTATTCTTGGAGTCGCAGCGCCCATCTAGCGAGTCTTCCAGAGAGATTCTTCAGTCCTGTCAGCCAACACAGGGAATGATGGTCAGTGACGATCTTGAAAGCCTTTCCAAAGAGATATGGCCGAAACTTAGTTATAGCCCATATGGCCGCAAGACATTCTCTTTCAGTTGGGGAATAGTTTTTTTTCAGCCTTCGTCAGAGTTCGCGAGGCATAAGCTATTACTTTTTCCTTCACATCTTGGATTTGGACTAATACTGCGCCGATTCCGTATCCACTCGCGTCGGTGTGAAGTTTCGTCATAAAGGCTTAAGACAGGATCGGAGGTAAGATCTTTCTTCAAGGTATTAAAAGCTTCCACTTGTTCAGGTCCCCAACAGAATTTTGTGTCCCCTTCAGTAACAACTGTAGAGGTTCGGCTTTATGACAAAAGTCCTTGATAAATCGGCGATAGTAAGAGCAAAGTCCCAGAAAGCTTCTGATGTCATGGATATTCCTAGGCACGGGAAAGTCACTCACAGTCTTTATTTTTTCTGGGTCCGGTCGTACGCCATTACTGGATACTAGGTGTCCCAAGATCTTTATTTATTGTGCTCCATTTTGTGACCTTTTTTGGATTAAGGATAAGGCCGGTTTTCTGTATACACTGAAGGACGGTATTCAACCTCTGAAGATGTTCATCGAATGTTTCTGAGAACACCACAATGTCATCTAAATAGCAAAGACACATTGTCCATTTTAAATGTCGCAGAAGATTATTCATCATCCTTTCAAAAGTTGCAGGTGCATTGCATAAGCCAAATGGCATCACTTTAAACTCATATAATCCCTCAGATGTAATAAAAGCCGTTTTCTCACGATCGGCTTCATCGATTTCTATTTGCCAGTAACCGGAGTAGAGATCCATAGACGAAAAATGTTTTGCCCGCTTCAGGCAATCCAAGTTGTCGTCAATACGTGGCAATGGATACAAGTCTTTCTTGGTAATTTTGTTGAGTTGGCGATAATCAACACAAAAACGCCAGCTTCCATCTTTTTTCATGACCAAAACGACTGGAGATGACCATGGACTTTCTGATGGTTGAATAATGTTTTTCTCTAACATTTTGGTTACCTCCTCACTGATAATGCGGCGTTCGGATGGGGACACTCTGTAAGCTCTCTGACTAATAGGTAAGTGGTCGCCTGTGTTTATTCGGTGTTTAACATTGAGTTGGTTTCCGTTCTTGAACGTCCTTTCTTGATCGAAAATTTCTGAAAACCTCTGGAGTAGATGAAACATTCTTTCTTTTTGGTCGATCCTCAAATCCGGAGCTATCATCGTGATATAATCGATGACACCCAACTTTGCCTTTGAAGTGGTCGTGGAATAAGGCGATCCATCATCTATGGTATTTACGCAGTCTTCGTGTAAAGGTTCGGCATACCCGATGCACATGCCTTTAAGGATGATCTGAGGTTCTCCTTGTCCGTTGGCAACCCATTGTTCGGCTTTTCCATTAAGGAGCCTAACTATAGTAGACGGAATAGGAACTTCCTTGTTCAAGAGGAGCATCCTATTTCCCTCTACTATTACGTCGATAGCTCGAAGGTTCTTACGGCCTAAGACAGTAATCTTTCTGATAGAACGAGCAGGTACTGTATAGTCTTCTATCGTGAATAAACGACTGGAGTCTGGAGTTTGGGATTCTCGAAGGACGTCTTGAAACAAGAGCTCCGAATGACCTCAATCTATAACAGCTTGAGAAGCGCCCAAAAAGTCCCAACCAAGGATGATATCGTGCCTGCATTGCGGCAAAACAATAAATTCAAAAGCCTGAGGTCTGCCATTGATTTCGAGACGAAGCGTACATTTTCCCACTGGTCTCACGTAGTTCCCATCGGTGACTTTTAAAAGAACATTGTTAATTGTTGGAAACATAATTTTCTTCAGTAGGCGATGATACTTCTCCGAGATAACAGAAAATGAGGCTCCAGAATCCACAAGGGCAGGTACTGGCTCATTGTCGACAGTTACTTCAATATTGTTCCCAGACATCTTTGCGGCAATCGGAGGATTTTTGTCACTAGCGGCCTCACCCCCAAGGGAGGTCGCACCGCTTAGTTTTCCTCATTTCTCCGGCCAGCAGATTGACTGGATCTTCTATATGGCGACGGAGATCTGTAGCTGCGTGTCAGCGATCGTCCTCGTGATGGGCTGGGCGACAAACTTCGAACTGCTGGTCGGCTGTACTCGTCTGCATAGCGTACCTCATTCGACGTCTGACGGCCGAAATATCTCCTATTAGCCCGATATGCCTCAAAAATAGCTTTGCGATCTCGGCAGTATCGAATTACATGGCCAGGGCGGCCACAATGGAAACAGACGGGTCTTCTATCAGGAGCGCGCCAGACATCTGTCTTCCTGTGGTTGCTGTGCTACGGGCGTAGGTCGTCTGGCAACGTCAGCATAGGAAGGTCAGCGTCTTGGTTTGACCTTTGTCTACTCTGGTGCTGTCTGTGACAAAGGAGACAAAGCATTTTCTATTTCCTCTCGAACAATGGCTTCAATGCCTTGGTCTTGGAGTTCGGGATCAACTACTGGAGATATGAGGCGCTGGACCTCCTCTCGCACTATTTGACGTATTAGTGATGCCAGATCCAGTTTTTCGTCAATTGCAGCCATTGGTACGACATTTGGAAGCCTTTCAAATTTCCTACTCCGGATTCTCTTTTGCTGCATCTCTTCGATCTTTCTATACCATTTAATAAAGTCCTCTGTAGTGGTTATTTCTTTCGTCAGTAGTGCCTGGTAAACATCGGCGACTCCTTTCATCAAATGAGACACTTTCTCTTCTTCTGACATATAAGGTTTGACTTAATGGCATAACCCCAACACGTTTTGGATGTACGACTGCGTGCTTTCGCCAGATTTTTGAGCTCTACTCTTTAGCTCCTCTTCTGCCTTCTTTACATAGTGCTGTGTTTCTCCAAATGCCTCTTTTAGCATTGATTTGAAAATATCCCAGGAAGTCAATTTCTCTTCATTATTTTCGAACCATTGCTTTGCTATCCAGGAAAAAGAACACATTTGCTAGACAAGTCATGTCATCCCATCTGTTGAATTTTGATACTCCGTCGTATTCCTTCAGCCATTTGCTTGGGTCTTGTCCCACGTCTCCTTTAAATACAGATGGATTTCTGTATTGTGGCTGTGCAGATGTCAGGTTTAGTTTCCTGTTCTGCAGGCATTTTCCTTGTCTTTCTGGGTGGTGGGAAATAAAGTTCAAATTCTGGGTCAAGGCCTTTAAGACGATCACTTCTTCGTAAATTCGTTTCCACGCTGACTGGAATCGTACCCGGCGCCTCCACCAAAGAATGTCACGTAGAACTATAGCATAGAACTCAATGACACACACAAGAGGTAGAGCTAAACCAATTTATTAACTAACTCAAAACACAGTAACTGACAAATCTTCTGCTTTTATACAAGCAGAGAAAGTTCCAGAATACTCTTCTGGAGACAGTAAGAAAAGTCCAAAACACTTGTCTGGTAAATTAAAGAAATGTCCAGTATCTTCTGGAATATGGAATAAAGGAATCAAGTATTTACATATACTATTAATCGCATTGTCTTTAGCGGGATTCGAACCCATGTCTCTTGATCATGAGTTCAGTGCCATGACCATTCGGCCATGGAGATTCGACTGTCTTTCTTCAACGCGGCAATATTTTGCAATATTTGTGTGCTGTATTTTGTGACTTTTCATGTATAAAATTTCTTATACCACATTCTCCTCTTTTGAAGAAATCGTGGTTAACAGATTCTTTGGCTTTTTTGTGTCTTGCCTCTAAGAAAATCTATCAAAAGGTGTGTGTGAATATGAACCGTACTGATGAATATAATTTCGTTTCATTTTTGTCGACATGTCTCTATCCAGTAACCCTTAAAATGTCCTTTTGAAATTCAACGAGTTTCGTTTTGTGTTTCATTAAGCTATTGAGGATCGCAAACGATCTCTGGTTCGTATCCAAATCTATGATCCGACTTCCTTTACGAATTATCTTCTGTACTTCGGAATGGATACGAAGTCAAAAACTATTCTTGGAGGTACCTTGAAGAAATTTTTCTCTTGTGTCTTCAGCAGGGTCTATTGCACTCTTTAGTAATTGACCAATTGTTCAACAAGCTGTTGAATATTTTAAATCATGATGTGAAACAATACTCGAAGTTATTATGCAGAAAATTTATTAACAAACCTACTGTTGAGCAAAGCAAACGACCTAACTGAGATTCCCAGTCAACTATTTCTATTCTTTTAATTTTCAAAATTATTTTGATGTCATGCGTGCTTTATTTCTTAAATAATTTTCTTCCCATTATCTTCTAAGAATTTACTCATTACTAATTCAGTAAATTATAGTTTTTATAAGATTTTATCCGTTGATTGGGAAAAATATTAAAAAACTAAGGGATCTTTTATTTTTTTAAAACATTGTGTATATCTCTTAATAATCCCCTGTAAATGAAGAAATGAAGAAGTAGCAATTATCTTTAAATAACATTTTTGTTTCTGAGAAAAATCCAAATTTTTATGCTTTTTATTTCATTTGTGATGTTTGTTCTTTGTTTTTTTAAAAATAAATTTCCTTGTTTCCTAAAGAGTTTATATATCTCTGTTATTTGTTTCATTTAGATATAATCATAGTATGGAATTTTACCTCTTATTTCTTATTTTTTTAATTACATTTTCACAGATAGGACTTGTTGGAAGAGTTTTTCCAACTAAAGAAGCCATGATGACTGCTGCTTTAGGTTTGGCTAAAGTTATTGCTTCCAAAAGCCCTGTTGCTATTCAAGGAACTAAAGTTGCCTTGAACTTTTCTAGAGACCACAGTGTGCAAGATGGACTCCAGTTTATGGTATATCAAAATATTTCATTATGCAAAATTAGGATATAGTAATAATTATGTAGGTATTTAGAATATCGACCAAATTTTAACTGAATTTATCGTGTCTATTATTATTATTTTATTTTCGCTTGTCCTGTAAGTATGCAATTGACATGAATATCTATTTCAGAAGTAATAGCATTAATAAATCTTCAAAGAAAATCTTGAATTTTAGGCCAGTATTTTTCACTAGTACGCATTTCTGTATGCTATGCATTTTATTTAGCGATTTCAGATATAAATTGTAGTGCATTTTCAGTTGAGGCAGAAATTTATCTGTTTCCAAGTTATGTTTCCTCAAAAATATTTTTTATTATTAAAAATTGTTTAATATAGTTCTGTTCATCTTAGGAGTTAAAAGATGGATGCGAATAATGATTTTAAGAATTCGTGTATTGTTGTGATATTTTGTTGCTAAATTAATATTTTACATTAGAAGTGATTTTTAGATTTGCACTTTATTAGTATTTTGCATTTTGATCTGCAGTCAGAAAGTGATTTACTCTTAATGAATGAAACATAATTGAGTTTTGTTGTTGTTGTTTTTTTTGCAAAAATATTTACATTTTTTTATGCTTTATCATTAATGATCACTAAATATATTTACTTTATGTAATCTAAATTTCATCTCAGGGAAAATTTCATATATTTTACTAACTTATTGTTTCTCTTGATGTCTTATGTATATTAGTTCTTGTAATCTCATATTATTAGCGGGTTTATATGCTGTTTATTATTTTTTTTAAATGTGTGAGTGCATAAATTTCGCAAAATACTACTAAAATACCTAGAAAATATCTTTATATTTAAATCAATCCATAATTTGGTCAGTGTTGATGTTTTTTTTATATCTCTGTGTTATTAATATGGCATTAATCTTCAATTTATATGATCTTGGAACTTGCTTTTCTAAGCATACTTCTTTGCCTTTCTTTCTTGAAAACAGAAGTTCTTTCTCAAGTTTACGTTTTCAGTATTGCTATCCCTCAATGAAAACTGTTATGAATCAAATGTAATTTTGTCAAAATTATTATTAATTATTTTAATTATTATTAATTATTTTAAAAATTCATTATTGTCAAAATGAATTTTTTGTTAGAATTCATTATTTTATAAAATATTGTACAAATATTATTCTTTCACGAGTAATATTTGAATAATATATTTCATCTTAAAATGTTCTGAGCTTCTTACCCTCGAAGGAACAAGACAGTAAAAATGTCAACTAATAGTGTTGAATTTGCTTAATTTTTAAACAAATATTTTTAATGGTGTCTTATATTTGTATTGTGATGGGATATGACGTTTTAGATTAAGGTTATTTTCATCTGAAAATTGAAAGATAGTTTTACTTGATTTACTACAGTGCCAATAATATAATCAAGAAAATGAGTGAACAGATAAATAAAAAACATGAGTATATAGAAAAATGAATGATGTTAATGAAACCATTATAATGCCTCAAATTAATTTTTATAACAATATACAGAAGAATGAAAATAAAATAAAGAAATTAGCGAGATATTGCAACTTTATTTGAAAAAGCAAAATAAATAAATAAATAAATTTTAGAACGTATGAGATATATTTGATTATTTTATTTGGAAATTTTATATTTTGACGTATTTTACCATATCTGATTTTAAACTGAACTTAATATTGAAAATATTTTTACATTTCTATGTTGTGAATTCAGAAATAACCTTTTCAATATTTTTTGGTTTTATATTGTAATATCTAATTCTGCAAATATGAGCTTTGTAATAAATGGTATTCATTAAAATTATTTCAAAAAGCCAGATTTGAAGACACACATGTTTATAGCATGCATTGATTCGCTTCTACTTACTGGTCACATTTATATTTTTATTATCGATTACGATTCATTTATGACCTTATCTATTTCTTTAAAATGATAAAATATTTTAGATAATTAAGTAAAAACTTATTTTGACATAAACATATATGAAATTAAGAATTAATCATTTTAAAAATATCTTTTAGAGTCAAAATTGCATATATATAATTAAAGTTCATATTAAAAGGAAAGTCTTAATTCAAAGTTATAATTCTTCTAGTAAGTTGGGTTTTTTTTTAAATCCAGTCTCACTTTTCTATTTTGGTACACAGCTGAAACGATTGCTGCATCCATTTCCTTATCAGCTGTAGGAAAAACATTGTTTCTGCTGGCTCTCAAGATATCTCATCTGCTTTTTGTTTTTTTCATAATCCATGTATCTTTCAACAATTCGTAGAAACACTGTCTGTCAGTTCTATCAATAACCTTGACCGTCAGTTCCGATCTTTCCATTTATGATCGATGCACATAATATCCTCCTCTTTTAAGTGGTTTAATGGTTTGGATTGACTGTCATAGTGTCCTTTTTCAATTCTGTTTTTAAATGTTTCATTCGGATTTTTAAAATTTTCTTCTCTAAAAAATTATTCTTTAGTGGGTGAAAGACACATTTTTCTTCTTTACTGTAGCTTTGATGGAGACACTAAATTTTCAGATATAGATGTATTTCTACATCCCAAAAAGGCTAAATATAGAACTTTTCCATCAAAATCAGATTTTTGCAACATCAACTTTGCTGTTTGTATTTGTCTTTTAGCCATCCCGTTTGATGAAGGAAAACCTGGACTTAAGGTTTTATTTTCAAATTTCCTAGTCTTTTAAATCTGTCTTTATCATACTATCTATCATTTGTCAAATATGAAATCTTAGGATACTAAATTTTGCAAAAATGGATTTAATAGTTTCCATGTTTGTTACTTCTTTTTCTACTTCAGTGTAACCCGGGTGTGAAAGAATAGTCCCAACGTAATCCTTGCATGTCGTAAGAGGCGGCTAAATAGGATACCCAGTATCAATGGGTTTAGCTGGGCACTCTTGCCTTCTGGAGATTATAATTCAGGAGGTCTGTTCCACCAGGTTAGGGGTTTGGTCTGTGGCCAACTACTTCACCCAGTAAAAAAACTATCATTTCAGGAATCTCAGCAGGGCGCAAAAACCGGCCGGAATATACCCAGACGACTCGGAATGGAAAGGAACTTGAGAATTGGTACATGGAATATTCGCACCTTGCTTAAAGGAGGCGCACTGAAAACTTGATTGAAGTAACTATCAAACATGACATTGATATAATAGCGATTCAAGAGATGAGATGGCTGGGACAGGGTATTATAGACAAGAAGAACTGTACAGTATATTACAGCTGCCAAGACAAAACCCACCAATTTGGTGTAGGTTTCATAAGTTTCATTGTTGGCAAAAGACTGAGAAATTCAGTTATTGATTTTCAAGCCATAAGTGCGAGACTTTGTAAAATCTGGTTAAGAGGAAGGCATTAAAATATCACCCTGATTTATGCTCACGTACCAACTGAGGAAAAGGATGATGCAGAGAAAGATCTATTCTACGACCTGTTAATGAAGAGCTACAATTCTTGCCCTTCACAGGATATGAAGTTGGTCCTCGGAGACTTCAATGCTAAACTCGGAAGAGAGTGATTTCTTAGATCCCATGCTGCAACCGAAAGCCTACACAACGAGACTGCTACCTCATACTGACAAAGTGATTGGAGACTGCCAGTGTGGATTTCCATCGCAAAAATCTACACTTTAAGACAAATTTTGGAAAAAACTAAAGAATATAACATCAAAACTTTTCATTTATTTATAGACTTTAAGGCTGCTTACGACAGTGTAAAAAGAGATAGGCTATTTGAAGCAATGGAAGAGTTTGGAATCCCTACTAAACTTGTTAATTTAACTAAGGCTACATTTAATAATGTAAGATGCAGGTTTAAAATCCAAAACCATTTATCCAAGCCCTTTGCAACAGAAAGACGCCTGCATCAAGGGGATCCAACGTAATCAGATCGAAAAACTAAACTAAGAATTTATAAGATTCTTATTATGCCTGTTCTGCTCTATGCAAGTGAAACTTGGATTTCGTTATTTAAAAGGATTTTTTACCGTATGTTCCTATGAATAAATTAATATGCATTGAAAATTTTAATTATAAGCATTTATAAGTTCTCAAAATTTGTTTTCTTATATATATATATATATAGTTTTTTATATAAGAATCATTTGCTTCTTCCACTTTATTTGCGTTTGTCTAAATTAGACTTATAATGAATTGTTTTAATTAATAATATATTTAATTATTCTTACATAAATTTTTCAAAGAGTGATTCGCATTTATATAATTTATAACTATGCATCATCAGACCAAAAAGAGCACATCTCATAGTCATATTTTGGTTTTATGAATTATCTGTGGAATTTCATATGCCATGTTAATCTAATATTTTAAAGTGGAAAGTGTAAGGAGTTTTTGTACGACAATTATTTCCCTCTTTCACATTATTGTAGTCATAATCCGAAAAAATAACGAATTTTTCTACTAAAAATGTTATTTAATACTTAAAAGAATCTGGATTTAAAGCACACACACGTCCAAACTAAATGGTTCAGATGCATTTATTAAGGGCATGCACAGGCTTCGCTCACCTGGAAATTCTGATGTCATTTGAATTGCCTTCATTAAGGATTATTTTAAGTATTTATAGCTAAATAAATTTCAATAAAAGAATAACAGATTGCAAGTGATTTATTTAAAAAAAAAAATTACACCTGTAATATTCCGCCGCATATCTTTAGAATAAGATATTTAATATCATTGAGAGAACTGTCAGTATGTGTACTTCTAATCTTTTGGATTCACAAGCAAGTTGTGGAACTTAGGTGTCGAGTATCATTTGGTAGATATTCAAATTAGAGTATTCTTTGGGAAGACTGTTGTTTATGGAAGATAGAGCAGTAAAAACCCACAAATTACATAAATTATACGAATCTTTTATTTTTTGTAAAAAATCGCACTACCAAAGGAAAATTTCTGCTTCCATGTGGTTCAATACTTGAAATGAAAATTTCCTTGATAAGAGTCATTCAGTTTTAAACTGTCCTATAACTGATATAAAAACACAATTGTAGATTTGTATAATTCGCTATTTTCTATGTTTCAGATCTTAATAAGATTTGGTAAAGTCAACTTTTTTGCTTTCTATAATTTGGTGAATTTTAAAGATGCATTTATAGAATCATTTTAATAATGATCTAATAACAGGAAAAGGAAGAACATTCTATTTGAAATTTTGTCTGTGGAAATCTAATAAGAATTTAAGTAGTGCAACTTTTTGCAATTTAATTGCAAGACTAATTCATTAAAATAAAATATTTTAATCATTTTTCAAGGTTCTAGTGCTTACTTATCTCTCACAGGTAAAACGCTAAACTGTGTGTAGACTCTTTTTGGAGCACTTTGAAATAACAAATGATTAACTAAACATATCCAGAATAATATTTAAAGTCTTTACAATCTTTAGGTTACCTTAATATATTACCTATCTTTAAAATTCTTGACGGATTAGTTAAAATTGTTTAGAACTTTTGTTTTCTGTCTTCAGAGTTTCATTCACATGTCTATAGTTATTTATACTGTCCTATATAGAGCTGCTGAGTTTAATACTGCTGGTCCTTTTTTCTTATGAAAAAGAATTACTCTCCAAGTTGTACTTAAGATCACAAGTCAGCAACTAGGCTTTTCAGTACATCTACGTTTAGACCATGAAATTTATGTTCTAGGTTTCAGTTAATCATTAAAATGATTTCTTTTTTTTTTTAATCATTGTGGTAGAATTCTGAAATGTACTTAAATTTATTATATTTGGCTGCTCGAAATAATTTTCTGATTTTTTTCCCCATGGAATTTCGTTTCTTGTTGATTTTTTTTCAATTTGGATTTTTTTATTTTTTAACACGAATGTTTTCTTTTTTTTTTCCAGACGTATTGGAATATGACCATGCTTCAAAGTGAAGATGTCTTAAAAGCTGCTGAAGCAACTATCAATAAGTCTGATAAACCTCCCCGGTATTCAAAATTGTGATCACTGAAGTGTGGTGGAAAAATTTTTTTTACACGCCTTTTGTTTTTGTGAATGTGGTTTCAGTATTTCAGAAAAAGATTTGTCAATAAGATACTTATGCTTTGTCTCAGTTAAATGTAATCTTATTACTAGTTAAAGTAAGAAAAATATTTAAAGGGTATTGTTATATATTGTGATAAAGACAATTTTTCTCTTTTTTTATTTTATTTATCTATATTGTAACTGCTTCACTTTTCTTTGTTATTTTTAAAATTTTAAACAGAACTGTAAAATGTTGAGGTGAAATAAACTCTTATTTCAATAAAATATTAAGTGGTATTTATTTATATCTGTCATCACAATAAAGCAGTCTATCACAAAATTGAGTGTATAACATGAAGCATTGAAACAAATATTCTGGAAATGGTATTCCATTTATGTTATTTCATATGCCTTTTTAATATTTTTTGAGTTGCATTAATATTTTGATTTTTTTTAAACAGAATACTCTTCATAACGAAATGTCAGTCAAATCATTTTTTTTTTCTGTTTGTCCACAATTTTCAGTAGCAGTAGATATATAAGCTATGCTAAAGTACTAGGAAATACTCAATACGTCTAATATAATAAAGCTGGTATTGTCTAGTAAATAGACTGTTTCTTTCTATTTTTGATGTTCACTTCAAAAGCTGCCAGCGCTATATTGGTATATTTTCTTAAAAATCTTTTATTAAAAAAATTTCTTCGGATTAGTTAACTTACATGTACAAAAACAAGACTTATCCACTTGAAAAGGTTCATTGCTATAAAGATCGTAATTGGCTTCCTTGAAATGAACAACAATGGCAAATAATAAAATATTTTCTTATCTTTCAATTGGGACCGTTGGTGGATTTATGCATTTTTAAATGGCGTAGGTGTTGTACATTAGAAAATACTTTTAATAAACTGTATGTACTTTTAATTAACTGGCCAATTAAATTTCATATTTCGATATATTTTTAACTTAATCAACTTGTTAATGATTTATTTTGGGATAATTTTTTATTTCATTAACTTTGATAAAAGGGATTTTTTAAAAATATTTATTATAACCTAAGACTGTGCTGCTTGCATATTTGTGCAAAATATTGTTGAAGCAGTAGTTCAATGTTTATGAATTCTATAATATTTAATTAGATGTAATAAAAGTTATTGGAGCAGTTATTCCAGTCGATATCGTGTTAATGTTATTCAGTTAATATAATTGATAGAATTTGTATTTTTTACAAATTTATTTACTTGGTAACTAGAAAAATAGAAATTTTTTATATGTCTTGTTTGTGGTCTCAGTCTGCCAAGTCGGAAATCCGTCATTGACTTGGACATAAGTAATGTTCTTCATTGATTCATCATTCTTCTAAACTATGTCATCCATATAATTGTAGGGCATTAATTGGTCATAACTGTATTGTAATAACTTTATAATTTTTAATAGTCATAATATAAATACTTATTTTATAAACCAAGAGCATTTATTTATATTTATAAAAAGATTATTTTGAATCATTTATTTTGCAATCGTTTGAGTACCTTATTGCTATAGTGTTGCTCTTCAGATCCGTGGATTCTACAAATATTTATATAAAAAGAATAAAATTAGTTCTGGGTTACAGTAATGAAAAATTTTGTAATTAGTGAAATGTCTTTCAAATCCAAAATGTTTATTTTTCTTTAACATTAATGCATGAATTCTCCTGTTTCCTGTATATACATTATTTGATTTTATACAACGTCATAGAATTTGATGTAAAGGAAAGAATGAAAATTATAATCTTTCTTAGCTAAAAGAAAAAAAATCCAATTCTGAAAATGTTTTAGAGTAATATTAAATTTCTATATCTTAAGTATAAAAAGTAGTTTGAAGGGTGGGATAAATTTCAACAATGTAATAAAAACAATTCATGTATTTACGTTATATATGTTTATTCTTTCAAAAAGAGTATTTTAGACATTAACAGACCAAGTGTGCAGTTACGTCACACAAAGAAAAGGAGTCACCCAACCTTATTCTGCTATCGGTCATCGTATATGAAAACTAAAAATGTTATTTTAAAAGTTCCATGCTAAAAATGTATATTAAAGGATTGTCTATATTTTTATAACTATAGAAACTTTCAAAATTCATGTGACAACACCCTTTTTTGATGTTATTAATTGATTCGCCATGGGAAAATTACCCAAATTACAAATTCTGATTGATATACTATAATTACATAATAATTTAATAATAAACATAAATAATAATTTAACATTTTCTGCTAAGGGGCCGTTTCCCATACTTAGATATATAAGATTTAGAAACTTTCAAGACTTAGGTGATATTATTTTTATTTTTGTGGCGCTTTGAAAATATCTGTAAAGTTACAATCTACATGTTAGAAACTATTACTACTTGATGCATGGCAAAATATTACTGTGAAAGTTTCTGGTATAAGTTAAATTCTTTTCCAGAAAAAAATATTTTTAAAAAATCGAGAAAGTTTTCTCTAAATTGCATCTGAGTCTGAATCGTCACTACGCTCAAAAAAAAAAGAAAAAGAAAAAAAAAGAGGGAAATTTTAATGTATGAGCGAAAGAAATCAACTTATTATTATTATTATTGCTTCAAAGAAATACAATGCTTTACTGTGAATTTAGTATTCGATCCAAATGCTTTTTGAGTGCGAAAGATTTTATTATAAGACACGTATTCAAAACATAAGGGTGTTACAAACGTGGACGCATATCGTAGAACTTCACATATTTACTTCACGTACTTTTGACATCTGTTATTGTAGCATTTTTTACTCTCTCGTATACGAAATATACAAGAAAATATTGCAGTCATCAAAAAGCTCGTTGAGACTTAACAAAATATAAACATATTTTTTTCATTAAGCCTATCTGTTTGTTGTTGGTTTATGGACTTAAGACCAAAATTTTAGATTTCTGTCAAACTTTGAAGGATATTCATTCATAGGAATATCTTTTGTCTGTCTGGCTGCTCGAGTACAGGTGAATTGGATAACTGCAAAATGTAAAGAATTATATAAATAAAACGTGGTACAATGTTTAACATCTAAAATAATGATTCTTATCAAATTTTGAACCAAATCTATCTAAGGATTGAAGGTTTGTTGGTTTGTGCTTTTACATGTACTTAAACTCAATTACTCAAAAAAGCAACAACTTAGGTAGCTAATAAAACAACAGAAATTTGAAAGCAGATATAGTTAAAGGATAATTACTATATATACAGTTATAAAAATAATTCTTCCTTAGGATGTCTAAAAAAACCAGTTGAAATAACTGAAAATATGTATTAAAATCTTTTTGATTAAACTCAACAAAATAAAATTGGCTTGGGAAAAAATATGGCATTTATCAACCAAATATATTAAATTGAGTAATAAAATTAATAAATAGAAGCTAAAAATTAAAAGAATATATCCAAATGTAATAAGCCATTCTTAAAAGTTTAAAATTCTTTTCAAAAGGTGTAAAAGCAGAGCTTTAATTCGTAATTGAATTATTTCGTGCCTCAAAGTTCTTCATTTAAGTGAGATCAAATAAAAAATAACCCTTAATATTTTAAAAATCACTTATAATACTTTGTCTTGTCAGTAAGGAACAAATCTTTAAATAAGAAGCAACTTAAAAATGATTATCATTCTAAATTTTATGTATTATTTTATAATAAACTGTATTTGCTTATCTCAAAAGAAATTCTTTCAAAACCTTATTTCTCAAGAAATTAATAAACCTTCCGGTAGATTGAAATTCAATATTTTTAACCGTTTCGGTCCTTTATTTAAATGTAAAGTAAGAAATTCATAAATTTATAATGGCAAAAATTGCTGTTATCTAAAGAGTTAATCACTGCTCCATAAATAATTAAAATTATTTAAAATTTGCCTTTTTCGTATGGTCATGAAATAAACGAAATATATGCTTTGCATTCAAAAAAATTCATCTATCTATATCTATACTTATAATAAAGCTCAATGTGCGTGTGTGTGTGTGTTGGCGCTCTACAGGCCAGACCATTCAACCTACAGCTACCAAATTTGGCAGGTGTATACCTTGGAGGCCGGGAATGTGCACCTGGGGATTATTTTTTCGAATTTTCAATTAGAATTTTATTTATTTAAAAATTAAGAGAAATTTTAGCGTGTTTCTGCTATAACTTCCGAAAATATTACCGCACAAAAAAGATCTTTACATGAAGTTAAAGATCAAAAATGAAATGTGTAGATGTCTCCCCAAAGCATCCCACACATGTTCTATCGGATTTAAATCAGGGGAGCACGCCGGCCAATCCATTCGAGTGATATCTTCCCTTTCCAGGAGTTCCTCAACAGCATGAGTCCTGTGTGGCCGTGCATTGTCATCCATAAAAACGAAATCTGATCCAATGGCACCTCGGAACAGACGCACATGGGGAAGGATCACCTCCTGACAATAGCGATCTCCAGTTACAGAACCTCTGTCGAAAACGTGGAGCTCAGTCCGCCCGTTCATCATAATGCCTCCCCAGACAATAACTCCAGGACCACCGAAACGGTCTCTTTCCGTGATGTTACTGGGATGAAACCGTGTCCCGACCTCTCTCCAAATCAACTGGCGTTGGGAATCGCTTGTGGCACTAAAACGACTCTCATCTATAAAGAGGACACGACTCCATTGATGAGATGTCCAGTTTTTGTGCTCCCTGCACCACTCTAAACTTTGCCGCCGGTGGGAAACTGTCAAAGGGATGCAGCGTTCAGGACGGCGGGCGAATAGGCCACTGTAGAGACACGAGATTATTAATGATTATAAGTTTGATGAACATCAGTGAGAGCAATTTTCGTTTAACGTTTTATTAACAGTAACAAGACAGTACAAGAACAAGAAGTATATAGATAAAAGGGACATGCGCAATAGTTTTTATGACGTACACAACAACGCCATCTATATGAAGTTGACATAACT
>JAPMOR010063428.1:9084-22041 GCA_026543865.1 Argiope aurantia | reverse complement strand
CAAACTTGATACAAACATACATCGGAGGTTGGAAATGTGCACCTTAATGCAATTTTTCGTCCCTTGAATTAGTTTTGATTAATTAAAAATGTAGTGAAATTTCGATATTGATAAGTTTTAAAGTTACATCTAGAAGAAAGATAGTTACCAAATATATCGGCTTAAAAATAAAAAACAATGACAACAACATAAAATTCAAACAATCATCTTTTTGCAGTGATATATTTAGTTGTATAATTCCCCCTCCCCGTAATTTAAAATTTTTTTTTACAAATTTGTGAAGCAGTAGTTTTATTTGCTGAAATTTATTCTTGTTTCATCAAATCTTTTTTATTTTCTCGTATGTGAAGTATAGAGGAAGTATTATAATCGTCAAAAAATTTGAACTCGAGGCTTTGACGCTTTAGACCTCCCTGAGTTTCGAAACACACCTTTTTGGCATTATGTCTGTTTGTCTGTCTATAACAAAGACATTTTGAGCTAGAAGGATAAAATTTGGTATATGGACTTTACATGAAATTTATAATTTCTAGATTTTGAGCCAAATCTAATAAAAGGAAATCTATATGTCCCGCTGTTCGAATATAAGTTAACACCATAACTACAAAAAGAAGAGATCTATATGGATAAAATTCGGTACACTGATTTAACATCTATAGTGTAGACATCTATCAAATTATGAGTAAAAATCAACAAGATGAAGATGTCGACCGTCTGCCAATCTATTCTTTCAGAAACTTGTAAACGCAATAACTCAAAAACATAGTACTTAAATATATCAAATTTGGTGTGTGATTTTGTGACTACAGTTGTAATTCTTTGTCCAACTTTCGTTTCAATCATGAGAAAATCAAAGAATTCAGAAGACACAAATTCGATTTTCTGATACTGTTAACCGCACGCCAGGGATTAAACGTCAAAAAACTCGACAAAGGTTATTATTTCATTACTATTGTATGTCAATGCTATGCAAGATATTCTCCTCCTTATCCAAGGTCCACATTTTTTTTTTTGCGGACCTTGGGTAAGGGATGGGTGATAACACCTTTATTAGAGAATACGCGAGAAAGTGTTGGGGAGACCATTTCAGCTGATTCTTCTGTGGGAAAAGATTATTGTACTTCTGATAACTTTTTGAATGAACAATTTTGTTTTACTTTTGAACAGTGTAAAAGTAATAAATGTTTCATAACTTTCGAGACTACTAAATTCTCTTTCTCTCTTCCTAATTTTAAGCAAAAGGAACTTTTATTTCTAGATTAGATTTTAAATGTCACATTTATTACATGTACGTAAATTATTTCGAAGATTTTTCATAACTTCGCAAGCTATAGACATTTTGAACTATACATTTCATGAGTAAATGAAAGTTTTCCTTATTTTTAGACTTAAAAAACTATTATTAATTTATGCTAACTAGCTATTAATTTATGTTATTCATTCATTCAATATAAAGAAATTATTCATATTTCTAATAATAATAAAGATGAAAGTGTATGTATTGGTATTTTATAGGCCAGACCATTTGACTTAGAGCTATCAAACTCGTCACATATATATATTTTGAAGGGTAAGATTGTACATCTCGGAGCAATTTTTTTTTGAAATTTTAATTAAGATTTTTAATTAAAAAAATTAAGCGAAGTTTTGGAACTTTTTCTCTATTACTTACGAAAATATGGCAGCAGCAAAATTATTTTTACGGCATCTTAGTATTCAAAAAAATTATCTTTATAGTGTTAACAGATATTTTGAATATATAATTCCTCTTACTAACATTTTTAATTAATTGTTTTAATATTTTAATCATTTTTACAGTAATATATTTCATTGCTGAAGTGAAAATAAAACCTTTCGCGTTGTTGCTACTAATATTTCATTTTGGCTTTTTTTTTTTCATTGTTATATCAAGATATGAAGATTTGGCTTATTTTTGCATGTTTGCATGAGTAGCTTTCAATATAAGACATGTTTTTAATAATTTTTTTTTGATATTTTGCTGTATTTAAAATTGTTTAAATTCAGAGCTAAGCAATGATGAAATTTTTTTCAAGGGCCCTCAGTTTAAAATAATACTGCTTTTGCCTGCCATATAATTGGTTGTATAAAGATGTAGATGTAGAAAATTAGGGAAATACAAAACACAATTAATAGAACAATGAAAGCTTTTGAAATAATGTTAGTTAGTTAATATGCCTATCAAAATTTGAAATTTGAAAATATTTTGCTGAGGAAACAAACGAAATTTTTAATAACTATAAATCCCAGCGATCAACTGGTCGCCAGAGGCAGCTAATAATTTATAAAACATCTGATAAATATTTATGATCGATTCCAGCAAATGATTCATTCTTTAAAAAATTCTAATGTCATGGCACATATTTTTTTAGGAGTCTACATAAAGAAATGTATAAATTTAATACCAAAAATTGAGACTTCGAATACAGGGAATGTGTGGCTATTGCAAATATTATAGCCGTTTCAACCTTTTAAGGATTTTGCTCATTATAGGAATTAGAAGAAAGATTTAGCCTGTTATTTAATTTTAAAGTAAAAAAAAGCTCTGTTTTTAAAAAAAATTTAATTGTTGAATATACCTTTAGTACAAAAAAAAAAAAAACTTTGGAGCATATGAGCGATATTATGTTACGTGATTTATTAAAGAATATTCTAAAAACGAAAATAGCAGTCATGTTCTCAAAGACGTTTTGTGCAATACTATGCTAAAAAAGTAATTAACTTTTTAAAAAAATGCCAAAGGAAGCACTAAAAAGAAATTTCAATAGTGAAGGAAGTTTTCAAAGATAAATATTAAAAGAAAATAAGAAAATCAGAGATAATCAGAGAAAGGTGTACAAAATGCACAAAAATTATCATACATGTTGATACAATAATAAAAGAAGGCAAGCAATATTAAAGTTTCATTATCCTGGATTGGCGAGAAAGTCTCAATTTCCTGCTGTTACCTAAAAAAAATGTCAAAAGAAATACGAAAAGGATGTTTCAATAGCATACGAAGTTTTCAATGGTAAATATTAAAAGAAAATAAGAGTTAAGAGAAAAAATAAATAAAAATTGTCATACATGTTGACACAATAAATAAAAGAAGGTAAGCAGTATAAAAGTTTCATTATCTTGAATTGGCGAGAAGGTCTCAATTTCTTACTCTCTGTCTGATATTAATACAAAACTTAAATAAAATATTTCGATTTATTGCGTTTCTTACTTATAAGTAAATGATTTATATTTAAAGAAGAAAAATTAGATTTAATAGGAAAAATTTCTCTTTCATAATTTTTATTATGCATTAAATATGATTATCCAATTATAAGCAATATAGATTAATCAGCTTGAAAGACAATACAAGATAAATATTAGAGCAATATATTAATTCAGTTTCTTTATTTCGCTCTATTTTTTTTTTGCTTTATTTTTTTTTAAAAAATGTTTGATTACTTAAAATTTTATCTATTCCGATATTAAAAAATTTTCTTGTGCTAATTTATATATTGTATTTTGCCTTATTCCTTATCCTATGCTATCTAGCATCCTATCCCAGCTAGCATCGTGGATAAAAGCTCTAAACGTCTTATCACTTATTATAAGGTAAGGAAATGAATGCATGACGGGAAAAGAACAAAACTCCCATAAATGAAGCACATAAAAACAAATTTTTTTAATGATTTGGATCTGAGAAATTTAAACTGCGAAGTTTTAAAGGCCATCTTTTGCCTCTAAAAAAAAGGGGGAATGAAGGTTCAAATCGCAGCCATCCATTTGCTCGTATACAACTCGTGATTAAAAAATACTGAATTGAGCTGTTGTCATAACCTTCAACCATTCTTTCCATGCTTGCTTTTTTTTTCGTAACGAAGAGCTTCATTAGAGGGACCCAAGAAACGACCTTTTTAAGGACGCCTACGCGTATTAAGGCGTTTGATACACTGTGAGGCAGCTTATTGTTCAATGTGGTATTTTCTGGAAGATAAGGCATTTTCTCGGTAAGTCACCCGAATCTTCTTTTTTACTTGTAACTCAAGAATTTAAACTAAAGAAGAAAACACAGATTCTATTAAAGTAGTGAAAGGATATTTGCTTATTAGCTGTAGTTAGTTAATAAGTAAGTATTGCTAACATCTGGACTCGCTTAACTGAGCTGTTTGAAAGACAAATGCTTCTTGGGAAAGAAACTATTTTTTTGATTTGTTACAGTTTTGCAAATGAAAGCTTCTCAGTCACGGATATAGAATAAAATTTTAAACTCTTATATTCAATTCACTATATATTTCCAGTTATTAAAAGATCGAAAATACTGCATAATTTTATTTAAGTTCTCTGAGAAAATTCATAATTAAGCTTTTATCAAATTACAGTAAATAAATAAAAATTGCTAATATTTTGAATTCTGATTTTATTCAATGAAATTAAAGAGTCTGACGTCACTATTACTGATATAAATAGAAAGTAATCGAACTATTCTTTATGATTGATATCAATAATATTATTTTAACATCCTTTATTTTTTCTTTTAAATGATACTGCACCTTTTTAAAAGTAGTTTACTGTGTAAAAATATAATCTTGCAAATCTTATGACAGTAATCTGAATATAGTAATAGTTGATCACTTCTATGTATATACAAGAGTTATGAAAATAATAAAAGAAATTATAATTTTATTTCATTATATGGATGTATAGTTCTAATTCCGATACAAAATAATGAATATTTTTCTATTTTTTCGATGTTTGTTTATAGTATTTTTTAAAGCGAAATTTTGGCTGTTGAATTATAGTTACTGTTTCTAAAATTCTCTTTGTATTCTTTGCCGTAGTGATGCTCATAATAATGAATTATTAATAACTGATCTCATGAAGGCACTTTTAGATGAAGCATGGACATTTTTTTAAACAGAAGCTGAAACGTTTTTATGTTTTTTTTTCATAAGAAAGCGTTCGATCATTTCAATGTAATTTTACACATTACACGCAATGCTACATGCAATGTTTAATGAATTCAGTGCAAAACATGTAATATGAAAATTATTTTCAATCATTAGTGACATTATAATAGTTTAATTACATTCGAAACAATTTTTTTCTGTAGCGTGCTTAAATTTGCCAAGTCAGTCGGTCCTTTTAGTGGGGAAGGACTCTGACTGTAGTCTGGGAAAATATAAATATACTAGCTACCTTTGGCGACCAACTTTGTTCGCCTAAATTACTGACTTTTTAAGCTGTAATAGAATGTTTTTTTATTCACCTTGTTATTTGATACGAATTGAAAAGCATGAATTCATTTGAATTAATTAAAATTAAAAAGTGTATATATTATGAAATAAAAGCGAAAGTGAAAATTCTGTTACGGAGTTAATGATTGGTAATAGCATGGGTTTAAATGTTTTGATTCATGAGTTTGAATTCCAACATAACTTTTAAAAACGTGTATCAAATTGAGCTAAACAATATTGTTAAAATTAAGAGATATTAACTATACCTATTTAATGAAATCAACTTAATTTCCGTAATTTTTTGAATCTTAAAATGATACAAAGATAAATTTTGTGAGATAATTGTTTTGGAAGATATTAACGTCACTTTCCATAGTAAAGTCAGCGATTACCTATTTGGCGACGGTTAAGCCTATTTTTGAGCTCGATTAAACTTTTTGATTAAAACTTATTTCTTGACTTCTTTCCTCTAACTAAATTGACTATTTTGTTGACACGGGAATCCTTTCCACAACATTTAATACTATTTTGCAGTTGCATATTAATTTTTAAATGATATATTTTTCTTCGAAAAAAAATCCGAGTAAGTTAAGATCTCGAAATTTCAAAAATAATAATCAAGGAATTTAAAATTAAAATATCTGGAATTCCAGCTACATCTGGATCGAAATTCTTTTTACATTGATTATTTAATAGACAAATCTGAAAAAAAATCAAGAGTTCTCAATAATTTTTTATATTATTTGTAATTTTTTATATTATTTGTAAAGGCAAACTCGTGCGAGAATAAAGTTTTTATATGTGCACTGAGGAAATTTTGAACATAAAATAAATTTAATGGTCAGTGTAAATTTTCCGAAGGAAAGAAAGTTTTTAGTGGAACTGCATTTATTGTAAAGATACAATATTAATCATTCTTACCTGCAAAAGATAGACAGAGAGAGGAAACAAGAAAAATTGTGAAATTCCTTTAACTCAAAAACGCATTTCTTTTTAGAATTTGGTATTAATTTTTAGACGCATAATATGTATTTATCTGATATGTTTTCCTCTTTTATTACAAAGGACCTCTTTTATAGCACTTGAAAAAGAGTATTATAGATTTTAATGTCATCATGAATCCACATTGAAAGTTCTGGCCCTCCAGTTATTATGTTTAATGCATATATTTTTAGAATTGTAATTATTTTAGAAAAGTTTAGATAGGAATCTTTCAATGGAACTGCATTTGTTGAAAAAATACTAATCATTTTTATCTGCAAGAGAGTGAGTGAGTGTGAGAGAGAGAACAAGAAAAATTGTAAAATTCCTTAGACTCAAAGGCGCGTCTCCTTTTAGAATATGATATTTATTTATTAGACTCATAATGTGTTTTTTATCAGATCTGTACTCCACTTTTATTACAAATGTTCTCCTTTACAGCATTTGAAAAATAGCATTTTAAATTTTAATGTCATCATGAATTCACATTGGAAGTTCTGGACGTCCAATTATTAGGTTTGAATTATTAGAATTATTAGGTTAGAAATTTTATAATTGCAATTATTTTAGAAAAATTGATTCTTTCAGTGTCATTTCATTGTCTTTAGTACTAGCTTCAAAAATTAAAAAACAAAATTCATAAACAAAATTATGAAACTGATGACTTTACTGATAAAAATTTTTCACTTTATATATCAATGAAAATTTTTAGAAAATTGTTATAAAATAGCACTATAACTCATGTAAAGATCGCTTACTCTCTTTACAAAATGATATATAAAAATTCCTTAGAATGATTGGGAAAAAAAGCGAAGATTGATTGGGAAGATGATTGGGAAAAAAAGGAAGAATAATTGGGAAAAAAAGGAAGAATGATTGGGAAAAAAAGCGAAGTAATTTAATATGTTGCAAAAATATCTACAAATCCAATTGAAGTCATTTAAATTCATTTATTAAAATCGTGAAAGGAATACTAATGAACTATACAGAAAGTGAAATGTTGCGCCACTGATAGCTGATATTTGTATGCAGTTTTTAATTTCCTCATTAAGTGAAATAGAGCGTATGGTGGATTAGTTTCTTGACCCTTTTATCGCTCTTTAAAAAGTAAATAGAATTTTATTTTACTTTAGTTCAGTTTCTTAACTTCATGCTGTGTTTTTTAAAGTAGTTACTGGATATTAACTTGCTTTCTATTTGTTGTTGACGATAGTTGACTACTTTGAGGAGTACCTACATAAAATAGTGTCAGGTGAAATGTCAGAACTCTTTTTAATCTATGATTGACGAAATTTTATGACAAGATACGTTGATATCGAAATTTCACTTAAGTCTAAATGACACATATAAAACATTTTTGAATTAACATGATGTAAGAGGATGAAAAGCTGCTATATAAGTAAGCAACTTTTCGTGTCCCTGGTGGTTGCAGGAATGGTGTAGGGTCGATTCATCTCTACTCCGATGGCGGAGCGAACCTTTTAAGTGTACGTTCCGTCAACGTGCCTGATGGATTCATGACCCTGTTTCTGGTTATTGATATCAATCAAACCATAAGCTTTAGCAAGTTGTGAGTAGTTCATTTGAGGAAACATGGCTTAGGCGACCAACTGCTTCATCTATCAAATTAATTATATTCATTTTGTTATATCACTCACCTTTAATTTAGCTACTGAATTTATTAAATGTTTACATGCTGAAAGTATTAATTACTAGCAACAACTAAGAAATAAATTAGGAATAACGAAAGATAAAAAATAAATAAATAAAATATTGATCAAATTGAATTTTGATGCACAAAATGAAAATATGTTGAATGTTTTGAAATTAATGAAATTAATGATTTGGACTCTTACATTTAACTTTTAAAAAGGTGTATGGCAGAAGGATTTTCTGAAAATATGAGATTTAATTAAGATTATTCATCTTTTTGGTCAGTCATGAATTTAATTGCATTTATAACAATTACATATTATTTAACTAATTATAAAGCACATATTTTAGCAAATTATGTTACATAACTGAATAATAAAATAATGGCTGCTGATGTTGTTACAAAACAACGCGAAATTACAACCTTATGAAACAGACAACTAAATATACTTAGAATTGAAAATTAAAAAAAAAAAATCGCATCAAATATCTAAAATTTCGGTCTACTTAAAAAGTACATGGCATACGAAGTATAATTATGAAATATAAAGAATCGCATGATCATAACATCAAGCGAAAGGAAAATATGTTGCATCCATGAGCTGTGAAATAACTAAAAAGATTAAATTTTAGGTTAAAAAAAGTATTTTACTCTAAATATATCAAATATTTGATAAAGAATTTTTAGCCATTCAACTTACAGATGATTCTAACATTTTTGCAATAACTGCATTTGTTCTATGATTAGAAATTGCATATTTAATCGAGTTTTATCGGGTCAATGAATAACACAATAGATACAGATGTTGTTAATTTGATATTATTAATTCCAAAATGCAGAACATTGCGTTCTCCTTTGAATTATATACAACATTATACATACTTCATTGAATTATATACAATACATCCGATACTTTCCATGGGGTAATGTTAAGCTATTGTAACATAATATAAAGCCCAGCGCAATTCTGCACTTCATTGCGTTCTCCTTTTACACCTAATATGCCTGCTCCACAGAGAATATAACATATACTTGTTCAAGGTTGCAACAAATTCTCCTATCTTCTGAATGCATGTCTTACAAGTATATCGAAAAATCCGCTTGTATTACAATTCTATGAAACAAATAAAGAAGACCGTAATTAAAATACAACACTTAGATAATGCAACGATAAATGAATAGAACATACACATTATAATTGCAAATTCGAGACAAAATATTAAAATTACAAACTTTAACACACATTTAAATTTGAACACAAAGTTTCAAAAGGACATAGATGATTCTACAACTCTTTGTGGTCAGAAGAATAACATCATCCTCATCCTCCTTTTCGGCTGAATTATCTAACTTCTGTATGAATAATTCTTGTACAGGCCTTAAAAACTCAGAAAGTTCGGTTTTCACATGAGCAAACTTATCCGTCACGACTAGGCATTATTTGAAACAGGCGAGCTAAATTCCAATACATCCATTTTTATTAGTACCTCCGAGCACCAGGTTTAACTTTATGATTTTTAATTGATTGTTGACTTAATTATCCAAGATATTCGATTCAGAATTTTTCTCTGAATTGTTCTTGCGTTTTTTTTCCCTTGATAGTTTGCTTTCTTACTTAATTTGTCTTTTCCTACAGTGCCCAGTATTAGGCTTGGAAGAATACAGGAAAATAAATGCATTTGTCGGAATCGGTACTGTTTACCACTATTTAAAGGAATGTATTGAAATCTCGGAGTTAAGAAAAAATCTGAAAATTATAAATAATGACTTAAGTACAGTACTGATGGTACCAGGTAATCTTAAAACTCTGAAGGACATGATGTCAAAAATTGTCAGTTTTTTATCAACTATTTGAGAGTTTGTAGATAAGGAAGAGGGACAGTAATTGACCACTTTGTGGCCAATTACCTCGAAGAGAATGTCAGTTTGACAAATTGGTCAATGCAAGGATGGACAATGCTAAAGATAGCAGTCGGCCACAACAGCTACGTTCAGTGGTGGCGGGGTGGTCGGCGGTTCACAAGAAGAAGTGCCAATATTTGGAATTCCTAAAGTGAGAATTTCTCAAAAAAATCTTTTTAGGAGTTACAGAATGTCATCTATATATTAGGACATACATGTGAGTGATCTTAAATTAACTTTATAATTTTCAGTTCATTGCTGACGTAATTAATTAAGTCTGACGTTTCTAACTCTCTCACAATTGCACTGCATTTTTAGTAATTCTTCATAATCAAGATCATCACGGCCAAGAAGTTTTCTTAAAATTTGTTCCATCATTTGAACTAGACGCTCCCGCCATCCGCTCTAACAGACTTCAGATAACCTTTCAGTGGATTTATGCTAAAATTTCTTGCTCCTTTAAATTCCTGCCGCTGTCAGAATACATTTCCCGGCGAGTAACAAAACTCCATAATGATTTGAAAAAGAGCTTCATTATCTCTGTTCGAAAACATATATTGCACAACATTATGTAATACTAAACAATAGTCGCAATATTGTGTAACAGTATTGTTGAACATTAAATAATATAATATTCCACAATACTGTACTACATGCTGTGCTGCCTAATGGTTAAGGATTTGGTCAACTCTAGATGAATAGCTTTATAAATTGCGCAAGTGTACATTATAGTGTAAGACTTTTGACAATTTTTTAGATAAGTCCTGCAAGTTTAGATAAGTCTAGCAACACCAACAATTACATATGTAGCTGCATTACTTACAGGCTCTCTTGAAAAGTCCAGGAATCGCTTAACATTTATTAACTTTAAATCTCTGACATTTTACACATTTTCTAAGATCGCATGCTCTCATGAGCTTTACGATCCTATGCTTTTCTCGTAAATTGGACATTAACTTATAAGCAGCAGCATGTAGTAGATTATTATGCACATTCAATATCAATAACTTAACTATAGTGTTGTGAATTTGGTGTGGCAGCCCGCGTATTTTGGATGGATGAATGGCCAGTACTTTAACATCTATTAATTATACATTTAGCAAGCACATTTATAATATTATTAGCAGATATTTACACATATACATTAGACTTAGTTAAAAGTTAATACATTGTCATATTGATTGTTTGATAAAATTTTACAGCAATAATGTTAATGTTGCCACCTCTAAAATGTAAAATTAAACGAAGATTAGAGATAGTCTAGATGTTCAATTCAGTGTTTTAGAAGAATATAATATATAGTATAATCAGAAGAAAAAATAATGGGAAACATAAAGCCATTTTATCATCATTAAGACATTAGTTTTGTCTCTGATAAAACTAATGATAATTGATTATAATGATAACAATAACTAATGATAATTCATTGTAATGGCCTACCATTACAATCAATTATCGATCTAAGTTTCTTAAGTACATTATCATTCAGACTCTTAAAGAGCTCCTTTTGAATCAGAAGCATAAGAGCTGTTTCGGTTTTCCCAAGTATTTTTTTATCAAAGTGTTTGAGAATTCAATAACC
The DNA here is from genome assembly GCA_026543865.1 of Argiope aurantia. Classification (NCBI taxonomy): domain Eukaryota; kingdom Metazoa; phylum Arthropoda; class Arachnida; order Araneae; family Araneidae; genus Argiope; species Argiope aurantia. The sequence goes on along the minus strand of JAPMOR010063428.1, from coordinate 10,694 downwards.
ATTTTTGTAACTTTGAGCAAGTTCTAATTATCCTGGCTACAAACATAGCACTTTTCTTGTAAATGAAAATTATTTTCAATATTGATTAACATTAATATTATTTTTGGTTAAGATAATTATAATAAAACTAATTAAATCTTTCCTGTGCTAAATAAATTCTCATCCAGATCATCCTCAGATTTTGGAAAATTCTAATTTTTCCATATCCAAACAACTGTTCTACAGAATGCCCATAGCATGGAAGATCAGTAGTTTTAAGTATTCCTGGAACATGGCACCATGAGGAGGACGTAGTTTGAAAATAAATTTCTCGTACCCGATTTTGGACTAAAGTTTCTCAATTTTAATTTCTCTTTATCCAATGCAATGCCGCAGCAGAATCTGTCCAACAATATATTTCATTATTGGAAAGCTTAAGATTTTTAATAATAGAGGACAGCAATCTAGCCCCAATTAAACAGACGTGAAGTTCGAAAGGAAGTTTCATTACAGTTTTCACTGGTGCTACTTTAATTCGGGCGTGTACTAAATTGACTCTTATTTTGTTCCTCTGATTAATTCTTAAATAAATATAAATAGATTAAGCTTTCTGACTTGCATTGCAGAATATAAGCAAACTCAACGATTTAGATGTTGGTGAAATATTAAGCCGTATATTGTATCCGATTAAAAAATACGGTGATAATACCGATATAAAAAATATTGCATCTAGATAAATATTTTTAATTACAGAGTTTCATTAAAAACAGTAGGCAGTCATAGAATACATTTTGGCATCTGTAGAGATTGAAAATAAAGAGTTTTTAAAAAAATAAGTCTTTATAGTTTTACATTTTTTTAAATTTAAAAATTTTTTTCATAGTATAAAAATGTCAATAAATAAAACGTTCCTCTTACGTTCACGTATAAACACACAAAGTTTCACTCTTCTTTCTATAAAATTTACCGATATATTAAACAGCAAATTTATTGGCTTAGATAGCTTTTTCATGCATCAGGCTGATATTTGAACTAGTATTTTTATTACATATTTCTGGGATAAAAAATATATTATATATATATATAATATAATAGTTTTATAATATATATATATTTTAACTCTAATTTCAATTTAATTAATTTTCAAGATTTTATCTTAATTTAGCCCATAGTAACTTTATTCTAAAATATTCTCCTATTTCGTGATCCAATTTCACTGTCTCTACTTAATTAATTCAAGAGAAGCTTTGTTAAATTGCTGAATCAGCTAAAAGTCTAATTTTCCCACACTCCGCAAATACCGCTGATGAGGCAAATTCTTTTTTAAAATCTCCCTGTGTTTCCCCTGCCTTCTCCGCGCGTGTAACGAAAATCCCTATCGAAATCTCGTAATATGAAGAAATGTTTTTCCCTATCAAAATCATAGGTTATATAAGACCAGGGATAAAATGTCCAAAAGCTTTTTCCTCATTCCTTTTCTGTGTCGTTCTATGTGCTCATCGCTTGTACATATGCCTGCTTCTTAAAAATGAAATAAAACGGCGTCACGAAATAGCAAGTCTCTTCACTGTCTTCAAACTGCATTCTGCTTCACATAAAATAATGCTTATATATATATATATATATATATA
>JAPMOR010063398.1:0-14067 GCA_026543865.1 Argiope aurantia | reverse complement strand
ATGTCTGTATTCTATTGGATTCCTAAATAACATTTAGGAATCCATGTCGCACGCACATTTTATAAACTAAAATCCCTATCACGACTTTCTTTTCACCTTTTGTCTAGATAGCATTCTCTAATGTAAGGAAACAGCACAAAGACTTTGAAAGTATAAAACATATTCAGATAATTCTATCTCTGTACTTCCCCTAAAATTTTATACTTTAGCATCGGTGTTCTAAAAAGCTTATGAATTTTACAGAACACCACCATTTCATATATAAATGTATATCTGGTAAACGCTGATTTTATAGTTAGAGCTGTTGGTGATGCATTCTGCCTTCAGAAGCTTCAATCAGCTCTATATCTTCGAAATATCTAGAATGGTGATCTGTTTATTGAAATCTCCGCTCCCAACGAAGGATGAGGGCAACAGTGACCATACGTTTAGGAGGCTTTTTGCTATCATTTTTTATGAACAGTTTTATAGACCCAAATCTAAAGCTTTGGTTGAAGTTGCTACAAAGTAAGGATTCTGTTGAATGCTTTATCTCGAACCATATATTCCATTTTCACGGTTTGTTTCTACTGTAATATCCGCTATAAAGTATTATTGTTTTTCTTTCTCAGGGTAAAACACAACTGTAACAAAATAAAATTCTGTGTAGATAAATATTGTAATATTGATATGATTACTTCGTGTTGTGAAACTTTATATTTATTATTCGATTTTACAAAAAAAAAAAATTGCACGTACATATTATTTTCATTTTAATATTTTTTTAAGTCAAAGGACCGTTTTCGCAAATATAGTTCGAAACATTCTAGCATGATAAAAGTTTTAGGTTTTATCGTCTATTCTATTTTTATTTTCAAATACACATCTTAAGTATATAGCACCGATAGAATACACACACAAGAAATTCATTTAATATTTTAGCAACGTGCATGAGTGTTGTAAATATAGTAACTAAAACAATAAAAATCATGCCCGTAAAATACAGATAAAACTATTTATATTTTTTTAAATTTTGAAATAATTCATATAGAAATAAAATGTTTATTTTATTTTTATATTTAAGTAGCATGAAATAATTTTTATAATCATATAATGTTCCTATGGAATATATATTTTAAATAATTTATATAATATTTTGAAATTTAAAGAGGTTATTAAAATATTGGTAAAAATAGGTTATTAGGTTATTAAATAGGAATTAAGTTATTAAAATATTGAAGAGTAATATTAAAATTGTTATTGATTTTTTACTAAAATAATCATAAGTTTTACTCATGATTAAGAAAGATATTACCTTGTAAAAGCTGCTTTTGAAAGTGGCAAAAGCTACGATATATTCTGATGATAGTTCTAAGCTATTCAAGCTTTAAATAAATGCGATTTAAATATTCCAAGAAACCAAACCAAGCTTTCACTCACAATACTTTGAAAAAAAAATAACTTGAAACAAATTCGATTTCCCAATGACAGTTTCAGTTTTAATATAACGCGAAAGTTGAGTTTCATCGGCAAAAAGATAAACTTCGCCAATTGAAATTCAAGACATATCCACAGAAGTAAAGTAATACACCAAGAATTACAGACCCGGAAATTTCTAAATCAATACTTGAAGAAAAGAAGAAAGTAATAAAGAAAAGCCACCCCCCCATCCCAAAGACCCTCTTCCTTTCTTGAAAAGTTCACTGTTTTATTTCAAGTTTGTTTTATATCGTATTTTAACATTTATCTACTGTCTTTTAGGCTGAAATATGGGATTCTTCATGAACAGACTTTTCATTTGCATTAAAAGATTTTTGTTGTTTTATCTTTGATTAACTCAGTAATATCAATTAGCTACATATCCAGATTACATTGTATATATGTTTCTTAGGATATTTTCGATTAAAAAAAATTCTTGACCCTTAACTGAAGTGGATAATTAGGGTATTTTCATTATAGAAGGATATAACCACTGCACAAATGCTTACAGTTGACAATTTTGCAGTCCCTTTATATTTGAATTTTATCGGAGCAACGAGCTAGCCATGATACTTGTGGCGAAATATTCTCCCCTGCTAATGGTACATAAATATTTATGCCGGATATACGGTCAGTTATAAGACCACTAGTAGGCAGCGCATGCGTAGAAAAACTGAAAAATGCTGTTTGGGCGATGGCAAGTACTTGCCCCGACGGACAATAACTTGCCGCTGTATTGTATATTTTTTCTTACTGCACATGCATTTGTAGAATTTGGCGATTTTTTTGGCGTGAACGAATTGATAGCTTATTATGGATTAATTCCGATCTTTTTTGCTAATAATACCCATCATTTTAATACGATATGCGGTGAAAACATTCAGAGACGCCAAAACAGCAATTTATTGCAAAGCATGGAATGCCTGGATCTATCTTATGAAACTATGCCAAACATAAATCAGTCCCTTTCTTTGCATGCGCTGACTACTGGTACTTATAACTGACCGAACATGAACCTAGCATTACTGAATTCATCATATCTACTTCAAAAAAAGAAAAGTAATAATAATGAATGAGTAAAAGCGAAAGGCTGAGTGCCGGCTGACATTGTAATAATTCTTTTTTTAATTTTTCTATTTTATGAGCTTTCATAGACCTATAATATAACGAATTGCCTGTTTCAAATATGAAACCGGTCCAGGAGTATTGCCGTAATGTACGGTCTACACTCAGCTTATCAGCTCTCAACCACTTCGTTGTAATTTCATAGGAGAAGAAAACCTATAATTACAAAAATTATGTATAAATTTTTGTAGTGGTAAATTAATCTCATTTACCACTGAAAATGAAGCATCGGCAAAAAAAATTAATTAATCGAATTCCCCCCCCCCCCCCCCCTGTTTCTTGCAATAGTTCATATATTCATTTATTACGTGATTATTCATTATTTTGACAGCATGTCATTCATCAGAAATTATGTTATGTAAGTGGCATTATATGATCCGACGTATAAAAATTCCAGTTTGTTATAAAGACAGGAAATGACCTCGGTCTTCCATATTAAAAAACAATGAATATTAAATAAAATATTATTGCAATGAATAAAATATTTTTTTTGACTGCGATGCTACATCTGATTGTATAGTTTAAAAAAAATCACATTACAACAACTTGGAAAATGATTTTAAATTCAAGAAATGCATGATCAGTTGCATTTTTTTCAAATTTGTCTAAATGCTCGGAAGTACAAAATGTTAGAGGCAAAAGAGAAAAGATATCGAAAAACCTACTAGAAAAATGAGCTGTTCCCCTATGTGACCTTGTTTTCCCATTTATACTCACATTCAAATGTGTTGCCATTTAAAAAGTGTTAAATTCAAATTTTGAAAAAAAAATTTCGCATGTGAGAAAATTAATTTTTAAGGTTAAGTATGCACGCAAAATGCGTAGAAAGTCTAATATTTTCATAGCAAAAAGATTTGAAAAAAATGATTATATTATTTTTAACATATGAATAAAAGTTCAATATTTTCTTTTAACATTAGATATCAAATATTTTATTAGGTCATAATTTCGAAAAGGATAGAACTAAACAAATGAAATTTGGCTTTAAGGCAGAGTTTCTGTTTCAGTTTTGGAATTTGATGGGAAAAAGAGGCTACACTACAGGAAATTGTTGAATATATTGTGCTTACTTCAATATGTAGATAGTCATTTGTGTGAATTTTAATTCAAAAATTTTCGAGAATACGTTAATTACTTCCCAATGGTACTTCTTTTATGGTATATAATGAATGATTCAAGTATAAACAATGAATGTAAATTGAAATATGCTAAGTCCCTTTTTTTCAGTGACTATACTTTATAGATTCTTTGTTTCTAAGATGGAATAAGTGGCAATGTTTTATAATTGAGACAGGTTTCATTATATGAAAATGCAGAATCATGTTTATCAATTGTCAATCAACTATAGTAACATTTTTACATAATGTTACAATCATAACATTATGTAAAAAGTACTACTATAGTTGCTTCTGTATTTTATACAGTATGTCCTTTTTTTGCAATGAAAGTATTCCTCCGTTTTACTAATAAAAGCTAGAAATTCATTATAAATTTTATTACTTAAGATGCCGAAATAAATTTGAAATCTTGTATAATTATTTCATAGGAGCTCTTTAAGAAATATTGAAATTAATGATTGAATCGAACGAAGTAAGAACGTAAGATATTAGAAACATCTTTATAATAAAATTAAATTAGAATTATTAAACAAATTGATTAACTTTTTCTAATCAATCAGAGTAAAATGAATTGAATATGATTAATATAAAATAAAAAACATTTGCAATATATTATATGTATTAAATGTTTTTTTAATTAATCCGAGCTAAGTAACCACAACTGAATAAAAATTATTAAATTGGTTCGACAAACAATTTACCAAAAAGGACAGTATTAGATTAGATTAGTATAAGAATAGATATATTTTCGTTCATTCAATTTCTGTATTCGTTCTTAAAGGTTTAAAATTTATTTTATAAAATCATGAGAGGAGAATTTTTAATTTGTTGGAGAATTATTTGAGTTACCGTGGTTATGCACTTAAATATATTAAAAATAATTTTAAAAAATGAAAATAAAATCTTTGAAATTTTAAAAATTTTTATAACCTTTAACGTTATCTTTAAGTAACAATTAAAAAATAATAACATAGCTTCATTCAAATAGATGGGAATTGGAATAAATTGGATAGACTCTTTTTACCCGCTTTTCGATACCACTCGAAATGTAACAGAAATTTGTATTTTTGTCCTAACAAGAAAAATGGTTAAATGGAAATGAGTATGCAGTAAATCGTTTGTATTTCGCGATCTTCTGCAGTAATCTCAAGAACTTTAAATAGTTTGTTCTCATACCAGTGCTTCAATAAAATGGCGTACTTGTACTTTAAAATATTAGGTATGTGACGAAAATTACATTTTATGTATTCATGAGCAAATCCTCGAGCACGCTACAGTACCATCACTCTCCAACCGCTTTTGAAAGTAGCGCACGTTAATAGAGGTATAAAACAGCCGTTTTGTTTTCTTATTTTTCTGTACACACCGAAAAGGTAATGTTAGAATATCGTTTATTTTGGGTAGATAAAAATTTAAACATAAAAAACAATATCAAAACTAATTTTCATATAAATTCTGCATGATGATACAAGATCTCCCTTGATTAATTAAAGTTATAAGTATTCAAAAAGTTTTGAACATCCATTTTGATATGAGTTTAGTCTGTTTTGAGTGATTTGCAGATTGTCTAATGTTGATGTAATTGGAAAGTAAAATACTATGAGAAAAAAATTAACTACTTAACTTAAGGAACTATATATTGAATATTTGTTGTTAAAAAAGAAACGTGATCAGAAATATCGTCGTACTTAATATTCAGCATTTAAAAAACGAGTCCAATGAAGGATTAATTCATGATCAATTAATTTGAGCATGCAGTAACCATATGTATTTTTCGACATTTTGTAAATTGTTTGCTAATATTTCAAGAAAAAATTGATCGTAGACTTGCTTGAACCATTAACCAAATATGCTCTATCTGCCTTTAAGGTGGCTTTCGACTGATGGAACATGCTTCAATAATTTTTTTTCTCAATATTTTGAATTAACTTAAAGGGTATAGAGCCAATCCCTTGCATGTCATAGCATAAAGATTTTTTTTTTAATTTAGTTGAGTGAACATATAAAAAGATAATGGTGTTCCACTATTTAAATTATGGTGAGCTAACAAGCGGATTCAAGAATATTTTATATTTCAAAAATCCAAATTTATATAGATATAAAAATTTACAATCTGCATACCAGTGTAAGGGAAGTGATGCAAAAATTTATCACCTTGAATATAATTTTATGAAACCTTTAGAGAAAATACAGTTAAAAAATGATGTGAGTCTTGCAAAATTAATGAAATTATGTTTTGGGATGTTATACCCATCTGTGCATATTATAACGTTATTCTTCGCTGCGTTTGAATTCCCGAATTAAACACGTAATAAATGATTTTACATATTGAAGAAATAAATAAGCCATATCACAGGATTTGGATATTTTTCTGCATAAGTATTGAGCAGAAACTGTTTGATGATATTTTAATATTTCACTGCAATTCATCAGAATCACAATTCAACGGAATTCATTCAATCTTAATCTACTAAAAAATGTAGTATGCATATTATCATTATTATAGGAAACAAAATAATTTAATGATTGGGCAATCTAATATTTGTTCAGTATATGGCAGTTATTCTAAAGTCTTCATTTTGCTATTTTTTTTATCATATTGTTTATCGCAAATATAAAAATAACACTTTTGAATCTTTCTGTGGTACACATATACTTAATCTTTCCTATTTTTTTTTAGTTCATGGAGTTTATTGCTGTTACTTTGCAAATAAAGACGCAGCAATGACGAAATAAAACCATCAAATAAGAACAACGAAACATTCTATAAAATGAAGCAACAAAAGGCAGAGTTCTCTGTTTAAAAATATACGTAGTGAATATTTATAGAATTGCTATGGTGTGTCGATATTTATCCTATGAACAATGCTTAAATGCGTTTTGCTTATTTATTTTTGCAATTTAGTACCGACACACGCAAAACGTGAACTAACATCTCTTTAGGATAGCATATAGGATTTAATATTGCTCTCACAATGAGCAAGCTTAGATTAGTGTAAACCAAAACAGACACAGAAGTGAGAAGCACAAATACTCGCCATTCGTTCTCTCCTCATTAGAGAATATATGCAGCGCCATCCATTAGCAACATGAATAATACTATTTGAGGCAAATATAAAAATAATACATTTCCATTTTTATGTAGTACTCATATGCTGAATCTTTCCCATTTTTTTCTATCATGTACTTTATTACTGTTACTTGATAATAACCACACATCGATGCCGAAGTGTAATTTGCCATATAAAGGCAATAATACAAGATTCCACACAATGAATCAACAAAAATGAAACTTTTCTCTGTTTAAAATGTATGGAATCTTTTTTTTTTTTTTTTTTTTTTTTTTGCAATTTGGCATCACGCAGAAAATATGGACGTAAATCACATAATGTTTAGAATAGCAAATAGCTTTTTTTATTGCTGCTATTAACAAACGAGCTTGCGTCAGTGCATTCCATAACAGACACGGAAGTGAAACACAAGTCCTCGCCATTCATTCGGAAACCATACAGAATATATACAGCGCCATCTATTAACCAATTCTGCATATGAATCCTTGAACAAAACATTATAATTACAAATAACAGAACTATGTGAACGGGAGTTGAAGCGGATTTCACATACTAACCACAGAAGGTATAATAATTTCCAGAGAATTTAGTTGCTAAAGTCATTTACAGAAGAGACTTTAGCAGAGTTGGAACAAAAGTGATGCCACAACAAAAATCATCTAAGAATAGAAACTGGAGGGGGAGGCATTACGCAAATTGTCATTACTTTTCGAGTGGTAAATAATTCCAATATAAAAAAGATATATAATGTTAAATTCACAAAATAAAATCCTTCCATAATCAGCAATCTGAAAGCTCAGCACTTCAAAAAATTAATAATTCAATGAAATTTTAGTGCATTTCTCAAGTAGTAAATAATACAGATATGAAAAAATAAATGATATATAATGTGAAATTCACAAATAATAATCTTTTCATAAACAACAATTAGGTCCCTTAGCACATCTAATAATTCCTATACAATGATTATTTCTAGTACACAAAATATAAAGACAACATTTTCTAATGTTGTTTTCTTTCTTCAATTTTCTTTTCTTTTCGTTTTTTTTTTTTTTGAGGAATTTATCACCCGGTATATTCTACAGTCCATATATGAAATTTGGATATATTCCATTAGATACATATAAGTCCAAATTAGAAATGCGCTTGTAAGGCCAAAATGCACGGCAATACTAATTTTAGAAAAAATAAACATGGCATGATAATTGATATTAATAGTCGGACAAAAGTTCTGGCTTATTTTGAGCTAGTACAATAAAGACTATATACAATTAAGACTATAAATAACTATCCATTCATTCCATTTAGCATTGTTATAATTGCAGAGGATCAAACACAACTCTGTTATCAGATTATTATTTTACATCAGAATTTATCCTCTCGTCTTTACCAGAAACTCCGAAAATTTGATTTCTCGGTGTAAATTGGAATTTATTTTGAAATATACTTTTTATGATATTATAGCCAAAAACTTTCACATTTATGTTTACAAAATGCTCGATAGTGTCACAAAAACAAGGAAACTGTAAAATAATTTCGCCATTAGATCGATTTTTTTTTGAGTTACTTCAAAAACTGTAACTTTTTTTTTCAAAAATGAATTCATAAAATCTTAGATTGTAGAATAAAATAATGCAAAAACACGTTTTGGAAAGGAAGAATATAGCTTACAGAATTTGGGTCAACATATATAAAAGAGTAATTTCCATTTCAAAGTACGAAATCTTTAATGCTGTCTTGTCACACAATCGAATATTATAGTGGATTTATTTCATTCAAGATGATTTAAACTCTACGCGGGAAAAAGAATGGAAAACGATTTAAATTTCAAATATTTATCCAAGTAAGAGGTATCTTTGGTCACATCACCTTGACATGGGAGAAAAACTCCTTAATGAAATAAATAAATGAGAATCAATTTAAACGCGGCGAATTTCTGACAAAACAATTACTGACATATTTTAGTTCCGAATTACTTTTGATAAAATTTTCTAAACGAAATCTCGAGAGAAGTAAAAACTGATACACTGCGCATGATCAAAGGAAAATTCTTATTACCGTGCGGTGAAAAAGAATTATATTAATTTGAAATTTAATTAAAACGATTTATCAAATTAATCCTTTTGGTTGTCAATTACTTTTTTGCAAACCCTTGTGATTTTTTTATAATACTTCTTAAAAATGTGTATTTCTTGATTTGATCCTGCAGAAAAATAATAATTTAAACTTTATAATATCAAAATTTCCTCATGCACAAATACTTAAAATTCTTGTTGATAATAATTTTACAGGTTATTAAAAGTTTACTGTGATTTCAGTTTTTTAAAATTTATATGCCCTTTTGAAAAGTTGCTGAAATTATTCTGAGATAAAATTGATAATTTTGAATTACGGTTATATTGTAAACTTCCATACGGAGGAGACCAAGTACCCGTTACCACCAAAAGATCATCATTGAACGACGCAGTTATAATAATGCAGGGTTGCTCATTTGAAGTATACTCTTTTCCGGAACAGATTTGCATGTTCAAATCGAAATCATGACAGGTCAAATATATCGAGACATTATTCTGGAACATGTATGCATGTTTAAAGGTGTAATGGGTGCAGAGTTTGTGTTTATGGATGACAATGCTCGCCTTCACCGTGAAAACATCATTAAAGAATGTCTTCAATCTGAGAATATCAATTTTATGTAATAGCCAGCATTTTAATCTGACTTGAATCTGATAAAGCATGTGTGAGATATGCTTGGCTGACGTAATGGATAGTTAGAAAGCATTCATTGCAGTGTGGAGTGAGTTTTCGAAGTCTAGCTCGCAAATTTAATACTCAGTGTGAGTAGGCAAAGTATGGACTGTATAGGATGTTGCATATACTAATCTATTTCAATAAAAATTTCTCGAAGTTGTTATCAATCATTCCTATGCCCATATTATCGCAAACTAAATTCATATGGATTGGAGAAGATCAATTTTAAAAAGAATTTCGACATTTATAAGTCAGCATTTCCGGTGGTCTTTGGATGGATACATCGGACTCCAAATCATGGAATAACTAAATGCCACTTTGAATGATGGAAAATGTTCTTCACTGTATCAGATTGTTTCAACTTGCAGATATTATTATTTATTCATTGAGATATTATGGTACAAATTCTCTTTTCATAAGATATATGCTTTATGTGTTAGTATAAAGCATTTAATTTTTGCTAAGAATAGAAATTGATGATATTTCCTATTTTTCCCAAAGTGATATCAGTTCAAGTCTTACTCCGATAGTTTTAAATTAGTGGTCCAATTCCAGAAAGACATTTTGTATTTTTGCAATAATTAGATCGACCCAAGTGTTTCTCATATCTTTTGAAAGTAGGCAGAAAAAAAAACGGGGGGATACAGAAGACAAAATCTAATAACAACATGTACATAACTGTCTATTGACCATAGACGTATGCCAGCGGCGTCTAGCACAGATTTTGTAGCTGAAAGAATTTCCGATGTTAGCAGATAAAACTCATAGATTTGTAGTTTCAGAATAAATTTGTTTCAGCTAAATAAACGAATTATCCATCGGAATCACCTGCAATTCCATATACAATTAAATTTCAATAAAGTTATTATTATTTTTATCAATCGTTATTATGCACCCATTCTCAAACACTGGATTCGTATTTATCAGAAGCCAAACCATTGGGTAGCATAACTTAAACTCTGCGTCATGGGAGATGTTGGAAAGTGGTAGATTTGTGGAGCACCCGCCTTGTGGAACAAGGCTATCTCCCTGTTCCTGGTGCTTTGGAGACCTGCCGTAGTAAATGCTCTGGGTTGTGGAGATTAATGAAAAGAGTTAGGAAAAATGTCTTTTCCAGCTCCAGATTAATGATATGTTTAACGGAGTGCCTAGCCCCTAGGGTTGGGGCTTAATCTCCGGTAAGTGAAGAGACTTGTCGTAAACCTTGCTTTCAATATCTGCCGAGATCATCTTCGAAAGCAGTGAAATGAAAGTATTTTCGTTCATCATATAACAAATATACTCATATCTTATTCCATAAAGAAAAACATAAATAAGAAAAGTTTAAATTTTATTTTCATTTTCTGTTTTAAATACAAGACAGTTAATGTCTGTATTCTATTGGATTCCTAAATAACATTTAGGAATCCATGTCGCACGCACATTTTATAAACTAAAATCCCTATCACGACTTTCTTTTCACCTTTTGTCTAGATAGCATTCTCTAATGTAAGGAAACAGCACAAAGACTTTGAAAGTATAAAACATATTCAGATAATTCTATCTCTGTACTTTCACTATCATTTTATACTTTAGCATCGGTGTTCTAAAAAGCTTATGAATTTTACAGAACACCAGCATTTCATATATAAATGTATATCTGGTCAACGCTGATTTCACAGTTAGAGCTGTAGTTGATGCATTCTGCCTTCAGAAGCTTCAATCAGCTCTATATCTTCGAAATATCTAGAATGGTGATCTGTTTATTGAAATCTCCGCTCCCAACGAAGGATGAGGGCAACAGTGACCATACGTTTAGGGGGCTTTTTGCTATCATCTTTTATGAACAGTTTTATAGACCTAAATCTAAAGCTTTGGTTGAAGTTGCTACAAAGTAAGGATTCTGTTGAATGCTTTATCTCGAACCATATATTCCATTTTCACGGTTTGTTTCTACTGTAATATCCGCTATAAAGTATTATTGTTTATCTTTCTCAGGGTAAAACACAGCTGTAACAGATATTCGTGTAACAAAATAAAATATTGCGTAGATAAATATTGTAATATTGATATGATTACTTCGTGTTTTGAATCTTTATATTTATTATTCGATCTTACAAAAAAAAATTGCACGTACATTTTATTTTCATTTTAATATTTTTTTTAAGTCAAAGGACCGTTTTCGCAAATATAGATCGAAACATTCTAGCATGATAAAAGTTTTAGGTTTTATCGTCTATTCTATTTTTATTTTCAAATACACATCTTAAGTATATAGCAGAGATAGCATACACACACAAGAAATTCATTTAATATTTTAGCAACGTACATGAGTGTAAATATAGTAACTAAAACAATAAAAATCATGCCCGTAAAATACAAATAAAACTATTTATATTTTTTTAAAATTTGGAAATAATTCATATAGAAATAAAATGTTTATTAATTTTTATATTTAAGAAGCATGAAATAATTTTTATAATGATATAATGTTCCTATGGAATATATATTTTAAATAATCTATATAATATTTTGAAATTTAAAGAGGTTATTAAAATATTGGTAAAAATAGGTTATTAGGTTATTGAATAGGAATTAAGTTATTAAAATATTGAAGAGTAATTTTAATATTTTTATTGATTTTTTACTAAAATAATCATAAGTTTTACTCATGATTAAGAAAGATATTACCTTGTAAAAACTGCTTTTGAAAGTGGCAAAACCTACGATATATTCTGATGATAGTTCTAAACTATTCAAGTTTTCAGAAAATGCGATTTTAATGTTCCAAGAAACCAAACCAAGCTTTCACTCACAATACTTTGAAAAAAATAATAACTTGAAACAAATTCGATTTCCCAATGACAGTTTCAGTTTTAATATAACGCGAAAGTTGAGTTTTATCGGCAAAAAGATAAACTGCGCTACTTCAAATTCAAGACACATCAACAGAAGTAAAGTAATACACCAAGAATTACAGACCCGGAAATTTCTAAATCAATACTTGAAGAAAAGAAGAAAGTAATAAAGAAAAGCCACCACCCCCATCCCAAATACCCTCTTCGTTTCTTGAAAAGTTTACTTTTTTATTTCAAGTTTGTTTTATATCGTATTTTTACATTTATCTACTGTCTTTTAGGCTGAAATATGGGATTCTTCATTAACAGACTTCTCATTTGCATTAAAAGATTTTTGTTGTTTCATCTCTGATTAACTCAGTAATATCAATTAGCTGCATATCCAGATTACATTGTATATTTGTTTCTTAGGATATTTTCGATAAAAAAAAAATTCATGACCCTTAACTGAAGAGGATATATAGGGTATTTTCATTATAGAAGGATATAACTGCACAAATGCTTAAAGTTGACAATTTTGCAGTCCCTTTATATTTGAATTTTATCGGAGCAACGAGCTAGCCATGATACTTGTGGCGAAATGTTCTCCCCTGCTAATGGTATATAAATATTCATGCCGTATATACGGTCAGTTATAAGACCACTAGTAGGCAGCGCATGCGTAGAAAGGCTGAAAAATGCTGTTTGGGCGATGACAAATACTTGCCCCGACGGACAATAACTTGCCGCTGTATTGTATATTTTTTCTTACTGCACATGCATTTGTTGAATTTGGCGATTTTTTTGGCTTGAACGAATTGATAGCTTATTATAGATTAATTCCGATCTTTTTTGCTAATAATACCCATCATTTTAATACGATATGCGGTGAAAACATTCAGAGACGCCAAAACAGCAATTTATTGCAAAGCATGGAATGCCTGGATCTATCTTATGAAACTATGCCAAACATAAATCAGTCCCTTTCTTTGCATGCGCTGACTACTGGCACTTATAACTGACCGAACGTGAACCTAGCATTACTGAATTCATCATATCTACTTAAAAAAAAAAAAGATAAGTAATAATAATGAATGAGTAAAAGCGAAAGGCTGAGTGCCGGCTGACATTGTAATAATTCTTTTTTTAATTTTTCTATTTTATGAGCTTTCATAGACCTATAATATAACGAATTGCCTGTTTCAAATATGAAACCGGTCCAGGAGTATTGCCGTAATGTACGGTCTACACTCAGCTTATCAGCTCTCAACCACTTCGTTGTAATTTCATAGGAGAAGAAAACCTATAATTACAAAAATTATGTATAAATTTTTGTAGTGGTAAATTAATCTCATTTACCACTGAAAATGAAGCATCGGCAAAAAAAATTAATTAATCGAATTCCAACCCCCCCCCCCCCCTGTTTCTTGCAATAGTTCATATATTCATTTATTACGTGATTATTCATTATTTTGACAGCATGTCATTCATCAGAAATTATGTTATGTAAGTGGCATTATATGATCCGACGTATAAAAATTCCAGTTTGTTATAAAGACAGGAAATGACCTCGGTCTTCCATATTAAAAAACAATGAATATTAAATAAAATATTATTGCAATGAATAAAATATTTTTTTTGACTGCGATGCTACATCTGATTGTATAGTTTAAAAAAAATCACATTACAACAACTTGGAAAATGATTTTAAATTCAAGAAATGCATGA
>JAPMOR010063393.1:0-10239 GCA_026543865.1 Argiope aurantia | reverse complement strand
AGAATATATCTCTTAAATTATGTAATATCTCAAGAATTTGCCAACAAGATTTTCTCACCTTCATCATGAGCAAATCGGTTAATTAACAATGTTTAATTTTAAATGCATTAAATACTAAGAAAATAAAACGAATCGTTTAAAATAATCGGTTAAAAACAGGTTTAAAACCACTACTTGAAAAAGGATGTACTTAAAACTTCTAAGCATATACAAAAAATATATAGCTAACATAAATACAATTTAATTACAAAGGCAAAAAACTAATCTAAAATAATTTAAATCAAGTCCGCTTCCGCTGATAATAGTTGTCAACAATCAGAACACAATGCGAATGCGTGAATTTCCATCGCCAGTTACGGTAACGCAAATGCGTGAATTTTTCAACGTCAATTGGGGTAACGCTATGCAGATTAGACATTTTTAATTTCCTTTATTCTGTGTTATTTTAATTCAAAAGTACTTCAAAATGAATCTAATAGATCGATTAATTAGCAATGCTTAATTTTAAATGCATCAAACATTAAGAAAATAAACAGAATCCTTTGAAATAAATTGCCGAAGAATATTAAGTCTAGTCTCATTAGCGTGGGAAAAAAAATTGAAGCCTTACTCATTTGGCGGTGGGGAAAATGGAAATAATTTTTGGCGGGAAAGTTAGCTTTTAATTAATAATTAAAATTCTAATTAAAAATTCAAAAAAGGGACCCTAGGTGCACATTCCCGACCTCCAAGTTATACATGTACCAAATTCGGTAGCTGTAGGACAAACGGTCTGGCCTGTAGAGAGCCAATACACTAACACACACACACACACATACAGACACACATTGAGCTTGATATAAGTATAAATATATTCCGTAGAATGCATATTTTACAAAGCTTGAAGCATTCCATAAAATCTATATGATAATACTAGGAAGAAAACACAGAATTAATTCTATCAAATGCATTGTTTTTATAAAGACGAAGCTTGCTCACAAGTATATGATTACCCACATATACTTAATATTCCAAATGTTTTATTTCCATTTAAAATAACAATTACATGGCACACTTTAATCAATTAAATTAAAGAAACTTAATGATTCTATAGTCCCGAAGTCTTAAAAATTCCCAGAAATGATTTGTATTTAATATATAAAATGAAAACAGCGACAATATTTTCTCTTACTGATTAAAATTTATAATGATACTTGGATTTATTTTTAAAAATATATCATTTATTGCCCATATATAAAAAATAAGCTGTTCGTTATATTTTTAATCAAAATAATGAACTGCTTTTGCTACAAAATTTTATTGCAATTATTGGAATAATGGCAGAATTATGGAAAAAATCCATATTCCAGATGTATATGAACAATTTAACATTTTAAATCAATAAAATGCATATTACGTTAAGAAAATCAATTATCTATCCGCACACTGCTGTATTTATTGATCTACCATTCCAAATAAGGCATACTTCTTTGTGTTCAAAACTCTATTAGATTGTAAATTTTCATCAAATAGCTTTCCAAACACCTGTTAAACGAATGACATTGATTGATTGCAAAACAAGCTTAGATAACTTCAGCAGCAGTTTACTGGCAGTTTAATTCTCACTAGCATTCTAGAAGCACTTTCCTTTGAAGTTTTGTTATCTATTTTTCATAAAGATTGGACATCAAATTAATTTTCCTCAAATTGTTTGAGAAAAAGAAGACGAGCAGATGCTCATAATTTTCTTATTCCTGATCATGTTTGTTTAGTCTGTGTTTCTTGCATTCTGATATCATAGGTTGCAATCTGAATCGACAGTGTTTGTTTCTTATCTTATAAATATAAGAAATGTTAGGGATTGTTTGCAAATGATGCCAGTAATCCCTCTTTCTTTAAACTTCTTTTTTTTATCAATTTGATAAGACATCTTCGATTGAAACAAGATGGTCTTTAATGCTTTTGTTGCAAGGTAGTAAAATCTCAAAAAATCCTTTGAAATATTGTAAATAAATTTTACATTTTTATTCTTTACCAAATATTTGAATGTAAAAATATTACATAAATTTATGAATTCCATATTATCAGTAAATGTAGCTATCATACGTCCAGTAATACTATCGGATGTAAGAAAAATCTCTATGCAGGGTTATTAAAAGTTTATTTAAAAAACTCGCCGTTGGAATTTAGGATAGTTCCAATTTTTACCCAAATAACATAGTTTCGATCATACTGACCAATTAAGGTTGTAATCTGTTTCGTGCATTCAGATATCACAGGTTGAATTCTAAAACGAACATGTTTGTTTTTTATCTTATAAAAAAATCAAAGTTTGTGGATTGTATATAAATTATGTCAATAATCCCTCTTTCTTCTAACTTTCTTTTTTTTCATCAATTTAATGATAAGACATCTTCTATAAAAGTAAGATAGTCTTTAATGCTTTTACTACAGGATAGTAAAATCTCAAAACATCCGTTTGATCGGAGAATTATTGTAACGAAAATTAAATATATTTTCATTTTTTTTTCAAATTTCTTAGTGTAAAGATATTTCCTAAATTTCTGAAATTCCCTATTAGCTGTAAATGAAGCTAACCCTACTTCATGTAATACTATCGGATACAAGAAAAATATCTCTGTGCTGGATTATCAGAAAAGTGTAAGAAAAGAAAAGAAACCCTTTCTTTCGGAATAAAATAGTGCCAGTTCTTGCCAAAGAATACACTTTAGATATTAATTTTCGGTAGTCCTTAAAAAACGCTTCACTCTGAACCGACTAAAGTAATATGATCAGTTATTTTTTTTTAATAATGCAAAATTCATTTCATTTGAATCTTAATACGTGATGTAGAAACTAAAAAAAATAGGATCGAAATGTGAAATGAAAAATATGAAATGAAAATATAATCGAAATATGTATTATCTTATATGAATATCTTATAAGATAATGAAAACTGGCATGAATAGTATCCGATGAATATTTTGTAACTTAATTGTTATTTTATCATTTAACACGTTTTCTTTATTTGATGAGTCGTCATTATATAATTTAAATATATAAGTAGCAAAATCGTATAATATTGTTTCAAATAATTAACTCTACAGGATTTTTACATATTCATTAATTAAAATGAATAAGTATAAATAAATAACAATTATTAGAAATAGGAATTTAATTATACATATCTTTAATACATATTTTCTCATTTCTTATTGAGTATTAAGCCCTCTATTTATCTCACGCTACGTAGAATGTGAATGAGATCTTGATCCGGTGAATCCTAGAAACAGTTTCTGGTAAAGTGTAGAGTTAAAATAAAAGGCTCTTTACCAGTAGTTTATATATGTATTTATAGACTGTACTGCATGTTTCAAGAATTTATTAGATAAAAAGTAAGTTAAAGGATATAAACTGTTTTCATTGTATTTCCACATTTCGCATTATAACTCCTAACTCCGAAGCTATATTTTATGCTTTACACCAGAGTCTAGTCGTTGTATAGCACTTAACTTCTCCTGCATTGTCATTACAACTTTATTTCGTTTACCATCCATTTCGAAATATTTTCTTATTTTAATATAATTTAAGTACATTTTTGATTTTCTTTAAAAAAACATTAAACATACTCCAATAACAATTTACGAATACTGTAGACACTGTGCAGTTATATTCAGCAACAGAGGCAACAATTGAGATCTGTTACACACTGACAAAAAAAAAAAAAAAGAAGAAGAACTAGCAGAACGCTGCCCTTTTACTCTCACAACTTGTATTTTGCACACGGTACATAGGGTAATCTGAAGTGGATCGTATTGGCAATGTTGCCAATGCAATGCCTGGCCTTCCTCATTTAATTACGATGAAAGAAAACTAGGCCGGATAGTACGAAACCCGAATAGGCGCAACCGGATACTCGGGAGTGTATTGTATCTTTAATTAATTTTCATTAAGACATATTAATACGAAGTAATTGAAGCTGTATATATCACTTCTCTGTGTATCAGTAAAACAAAAGTTTGAAACTACTACAGCTTTCTTTAAAAATTCATTTAAAACAGCTCAGTCTTTTATGCAATCTTCTGTAAATTTAACATAATTGATTTTATAGTATTTCAACGGTTTACTAATTCTCAGATGCTCATTATCATACTTCATTTTTTCGATACTTTATTGTATCTTTTTAATCCCGATGTAATAGAACAATTCATTAATAAAATTGTATATTTGAATACAATTTAATAAAATATATAGGAAACGATACTATAATTTTTAGCTTTAGCAAAGATATTCCTTTAACTACGCTATGCTGTTTGATTCAAAGAGTCAATAAGTAAAGATCCTTTCTCTAATAAGATAAATACATAGTATAAATTCTTTTGTTAATTCGCAAGAAATGTGCGAATGTTAAATATTTGCTTTTGCTATGAAGTTAGACAAATACGAACTATTTAAATCTTCATTAATTACTAATGAATAACTTCGTTTCAAAGGAAATTCTCAGTAATTCAAATTATTGACAATTCATAAATTACTTTAGTTTTGAATGCATTTCAACTTAATTTTTTAGCTCAAATAATAGTTAATTAAAAACTCAACAGAAAGAATAAATTCAATTCAAATTGAGAGCAGAAACAGGACGAGAAATTATTATTTTAATTATTCACATCAGTTATTTGTATTTTATGAAAAAATAGTAAAATCCCTTCGGAAATCCTTATCTGAAATGAATTTATATTTTTCGTGATTTATCTTATATAATTGTATAATTCTTTGATAATTCTAAGAAATGAAGCATCGCTTAAGTAATATACATATTAATTCTTCGTTTAATGCATATTATACTAAAACACAGAAGTCTAATAAAGGGGAAATCCTTTTTCTAAAATACTCAGGCATAACAAAATCTCGAATGTACGATGTTTTGTAGCAATAGTATGAAATATGAAAGGTTATGAAATGCCAAAGGATTGTGAGATGAGGACAGTAGGAAAGCTGTCTAATACAGTTTAGAGCTCCGTAAAATGATTAAATTAATTTTAAAAGATTAACTAATATCGAAGATAAGCAGGAAATTCTCTTAAAAAGGTAACGATAACTTGGAGCTAACTAGAAAAAAATATTAAAGAGTTATACAAATCTTTAAAATTCAACAATAAAATCAAAAGTTTATGTTTTAAAATTTAATCAAAATTAAATCCAGTACAAAATATAAATACTCATTTATGTACTATTTTATAAAAACCACTTAAATATAAATAAAATGAACCATCCTCGTAATGTATACGCATCTCAGGTAATATGTAGTTCACAATACTGCGATAGCTTGTAAAACCCTAAAATAAGTTCAAAATGGACCCCGTTACAGTATAATCATAAGATCACTAACCACGAGTGGGTGACGTCCCGTCATCAGTATGTAGGTAGCTTGGAATCACATCATTACTATACCTACTGAGAAGTCAGACTTGTTTGCTTATATGGCTTCTCCTCCTCATAGAAATATAACTCCTCCAGTGAGATAGAGATATTTCATTATATTGTCTTTATTTTCATTGAATTTCTAAGAGTATTTATGAATTTACTGCTATGCGAATAAAATATGTTTAAAACAAATCAAATTCAATTTCTAATTTTATTCTAACTGTCATTTTTTTAAAAATCTCAAAATGTAATAAGAACTTTTATAAATACAAAACTTTCACTTCTACGACTTATCCCATTTTTTTTGGAAAGGTTCCACTTATTTATTCCTTAAAATATTACAAAGGTAAATATCCATGCTTAAAGAATTTAAATTGCATCTATCAAGTTTGATTAGAAATGCTCATTGTTGAAAAATGCAATATCAATATTTCAAAATTCTACATATCTGTTTATATTCACAAGAACTGGGATGCATCGCAGCAGTGATGTTCCCATATTCCCAAGCAACACTTTCTGCGAATGTCAACCGACAGATGACAAATGCCAAGGAATTAAGGTCGGTGACAAACTGCCAACTCTTGGCCCTATGGGTATTAGAAATGCTATGTTTCAAAAGTAAAGCATTTATATCCTCATATCTTTCATCTTTTGGAGCAGAGCCGTGTTACTCGACAGTGTTTTCTCTTTGGAATGCTTCCTAGTTCAGCAGTGACGAGCGGAAATATCGATTATTTCCTAGAGTTGTTTGCTGTACTCAAGAGTTTCAGTGTTATGTCTTAACCCTTTGCAATTAATTTACACGGCATGTGTAATAAATTGGTTCTTTGAAAATGACAAGCAAATTACGATTGTGCAGTGCAGACGTATGTTTTGGTTTCAATAGACATTTAAAATGCTAGAAAGATCTGTGTAAAAAAATACAGGGTTGCTATAATTAAACTTCACCTGTAAAGAGCATCCTACAACGCAAACGAATGAATGGATTGCAGCGAAATTTGATATATAAACTATATACGAGATGCGTTAATGGAAATTCGAAAAAAATAGTTCCGAAATGTCCACCAGGGGACGCCTTTACCGGAAAAACATTAAATTTAACATAATAAACGACTAAAACGGAATACAGAAACAATATTAGCAATCCAGAACTGGAATTATGAGTAATAAAATGTAAATTCTGGAAACGCCTTCAATTGTAGGGGGTAAAACTGTCGAGATCTGCATGCTTGCGAAGAAGAGGAAGCTTTGTGCAAAACAGATTGAGTAAGAAACGTTTGCAGTCTTTGTCATGTTTTATGTTTCATGTATCCAGTTTTAATGACGACGGAATCTTATTGCGGCGTTGAATGACTAAAAGAATTACGTAACGCTTCATGCGCGAAGCATCACAACTAATCAGTTACGATCTGCTTTTGAACACACTGTCCATCGACTTGAAATCTTGCAGGTGAATGAGGGTGGCCATATGGAGCACCTTTCCCTACAACATCTTGGGCACAAATAATAATTGCTCCTCTTGTGCTATTTCGTCTTAATCAGTTCTTGTTTCTGCAAACTGAACTGTTTTTTTTTTCTCCTCCAACAGCGTACCGTTATTTTTTCCTTACCTGTACTTAATGAGGTTTGATAACAAGGTGATCAGAAACTAGTCAATAAATGTTAATATTGTCTCTGTATTCCAATTTGGTCGTTTATTGTGTTAAAATTAATGTTTTTCCGGAAAAGGCGATCCTTGGTGGACATTTTGGGACTAAACATTTTTTTTTCGGAATTCCATAAGCGCATCTCGTGTATAGCTTATATACTAAATTTCGTTGCCATCCGTTCACCTGTTTGCGTTGTATGACGCTGTTTATAGAGGAAGTTTAATTATAACTACCCTGTATTTTTTGGGGGAAAATTTCTTAGACTTTTCCAAATAGTCTTTGTAAGAGAAGGGTCGCTTTAGCTCTTTAATTGTTTCATTATTGTTAATTAATTATTTGTTAGTGCTATGTTTCTAAAGTAACATTGATATAAAACATTTACAAGATATACTTGAAAGAAATAGATGTGCGTTTTTGCGAATATTTGAGAATTTTTGAAATAGGTGCGGCTTTAGTTGTGAAATTACTGGTGTTATACATAACATTTCAATTTCAATCCTGAGGAATCTTTCTTCCACTCTTCTTTCTTTTTTCTATCTCTCTTTCAATGAAAATTTGTACCAATTTTTAATCAAACGTGCTCATGGAAATTTATGTTCGTATAATATTACCGCTTACATTTCGTAGATTCTTCTTTCAGAGTAGAATGAGTAATTTGTTTTTAGCATAATTTTCAAATCTTTCTTTATTCCTTCCCATATAAAATATAGAGAAAGTATTTCAATAGCAAAAACATTAGAGTTCGAAAAATAAATAATTAATAGAATTTTTATCTGTCTGTGTTTGAACACGATAACTGAAAAAGGTTTTCAATTCTATGAATGAAACTGATATATGAATTTTAGATCAAATGCGTAAATTTTTATAATTTTTTTTCTGTAAACTTTTAAACGAAATGTATTAGATGAAATTTAAATATTGAAGTACACATGGACTCAGAAACTTCAAAACTTAAAGAACTAGAATAGATACAATTTAGTTCATAATTTAAGGATCTAAAATTTAGATTCTTATCAAATTTTGAAACAGATCTGTCCAAGGATTGATCTGCATTTTTGCATGAGTATAAATGCAATAACTCATATATGCAATGACTTAAATCAATGTAATCCTTTGAATACATCTATAGTTCAATGTCAAATTTTGATTTTAATAAATCGGAAAGAAGATACCTAAAATACATATTGGCACGCTTTATTCATTAAAATTGCTGGCTTCGCTTCTTCTTCTTCTTTACTAGCGCGTTCTTTACTGGCCTTTCACAGAATTCCATTCCTGTCATTCCTAAATATGCCTGACTAAGGTTTTCTAATTTGTTACCTTAACAGTTTTCAAATCTTTCTTCTGAGCTGTTAACCCCCCTAATATTTGCCACCTCCCTTTTTTTTTCAGGTACCAAATAATCTATCAATACCATTGCTAAACCATTTTGTTTAATCCCTGATATAGTCCATGATTAGATAAATTTCCGTATGCATACTTAATTATTAGTGGCTCGATTGTCATCGAATCTTATTAAGTATTCTACCCATTTAATTTTTATTTCTAATAATTAATAATAATACTTGGTTGTTCAAAACGTTCGTAATTTCCAGGGATGATATTTCTTCTAGAATAATTATCGCATTTAATTCCACCAAATATGAGTCTTAAAATTTAGATTCACGTTAAATATCTATATTTCGCATATTCAAGTTAAGTATTTATACCATGCAAAGCGAATGCCTTAACCTTAATAATTAACTTAATTTCTCATCTTAGGTCCAAGATTTTATTCATGGGGATAGTGATAATATTGTATTTGAGACTATGAAATTAAGGCTCGGGACGATTACTTCCGATGTCTTACATCAACAGTTTTATGTTCAGAAGTTGTATGGCAATTCTTAGAAATATGCTTTAGCTTGGGTAGTATAAACATGAATTAAAACAGAAAAAAAAGCAGACAATAGAAATTTTACAAAAGTTTAAGTTATACTGAAATTTTATATTTTTTTCTGTTTTATAGTGAGAATTTGAAGCAACGTTCCTGATTGAATATAAAATGTACCTTATTAATTCAAGAGCATAATCAGAAATCATGAACTAAGTGTATCCTATGAAACAAAATTTTAAAATAGAGAAGTTCTTTAAACATATTTTAAAATTTATGTATTATGTATTATGTATAAAGATCTCAAAACTCTCCTAAATTGTTTTATGTTATAGGTGATATCTGGTATGTTATTTTAGGAAAGAAAAATAATTATTGCGGAATTACATTTATTAATTAATTTCCTCATTTCACACACAAAAAAAATGGAAAATTTTCAATTTCATTCATTTTTAATAATCGCATAAAAACTCGAAATTTTTAAATAACAGCTATTTAATCAAATATTTTCCAGCCCATAATGAATAAAATATGCAATTTTATGAAAACATTAAAATTAATTTAATATTATAATACATATTAAATTAAAAACACTTATTTTAAATTTTATTTATTTAAGAACTTGCACATGATAATTTAATGATCTAATTTCTTAAAATTTAATTTTTGTATTATAATGTATATTTATTTAAAAAGGACTTTAATTAATTTTGTAAAATTAACTTAAATTTAAATATTTAAAACTTTTAATTAATTTATTCACGATTATTTTTGATATCATTTGCTACGTTCAAAGAAATTAAGTAAAACAAAATCAACGCGCCTTATATCTTTAATTATTAATAAGTCAGATGTATTTTTATTTCTTTGTTAAGTTTTGGGTTTGTTTGAGACAGCTATCTTTTCAGATGACATTTCTATAATTCTAAAAATGTCTTACATTAATTTAGTTTAATATTAATGACTAGAAATACAGAAATACAAATTTCTAAGAGGACTAAATTTAAATTTTCTCAACACTTAAATTAATAATGCATTATGATGAATACACTTAGGTGTATTTGTCAGGAATGTAGATGTCAATATCTTTTTTGTGGCAGAAAGCTTTATTTCAGCTTAGAAACAGGTTCCCTAAATATTGAATGTCATTGTATCTGAATGTGAGAGATAAAGTTGATTTTCTAATTCTATTGTTAAATACTGTATAACAATTCAAAAATTAATTCGGCAAAAAAAGTTCGTTCTTGGATGTTCAATAACCTTGGGTTTGGGTTTTAATTCTGTTCAGACATATTACGCACTATAAGAAAAATC
>JAPMOR010063390.1:41572-67879 GCA_026543865.1 Argiope aurantia | reverse complement strand
GGAATAAAATCGTTTAAATATTTTGGGAATTCAGTATTACCTCCTAAAGACACCAAATATAGCATAGTCATTGATAGTGTGTTTCACAGGCAACTGAATATAAAAGTTGAATTATTCAATGAAAGGAAAAGTAATAATTAATTCATGATGAAAATTATCTACTTTCTAATTTTTCACATAAATACAGAAAAAGAATAACAAATATTATTATAAGTACTGCAAGAAGAATAAAAAATACTGTAAAATTTTTATCTATTTTTGATAGATAATTTCGAATATATTTTCCAAGCTATCAGTAAATTATTTTATAATTTTAGTAAAATTATATTAACATTATTGAACTAAAATGATCACTCCTGCTTTGAAATTCAAAAATTCACATAGTTTTGAAATCCGAATAGTTCATATGTCACGAAAACGAATTCATAATCTACTGCTTAATCAGTCTGTTCACATTATTCGAAACTAGCCCTAAACAGACGCATTATTTGTTTCGTTTTTATAATGCTTAGGCATTTGGTTTTTGAAGAGAAATGTAAGTATGTGAGACCGAATAGCATATTTTTAATCCTTGCGTATGCAGGATAGATTGCTTTGAATCCCATGAATACATACATTATATATTATATAGATATCAATGAGTAATATACAATAATGTTTCCGCTTCTTTTATATGTCACCGCCAATACATAGTTGGTAGTTCATTGTAAAAATTGGATGAGCGCATCTAAATGATTTCGGAAGTCGCTGTTCCACCAACTAAGTTTTTCAGCAATATCACAGCTATAGTGAAACAGGATGAAAAATGAGAAGGAAGGTCAGAGATTGACCCCCTGTGGATTAGGGGCAGCCGCATCAAAGAGGATGCCAGTTCGGAAAATGTGTCGGTAATATGGATTATGTTAAAGATAGCAGACAGCCACAACAAATCCTGTAGATACTGCATCATTCAATGGTGGCAGGGTAGTCGGCTTATATACAAGAAGTTTCACAGTTAGAGTAGTTGAAAATAAAATTTCTTATTCTTTCTCCAGCCGACTAATAGAACAGTTCTGTGTTAATGTTTTTGAACAATCAAACGCATCATTTAAATTTATATTAAATGTGAGCTACGTGTCATAAATTAGATGCTCAATTTACAATCTTTCAAAAATCGGTAAAATTTCCACTATGAGAAGGGCACTAAGAAATACTTCTCATTCATTTGTAGAAAAGGCTAGGCAGCACAGTACAATGAACGGCAACTACAGAATTCAGCAACCATTATCAGCAGAACCTTGTTATGTGAAACTGTCAGAAGTTATACATCAAATAACTATATATATAACTATACATACATATATGTATAACTATAATTTGATGTATAAGTGTACATAAAAAAGTTATACATATCAATCATTTGTTGATTAAAAATTATATGTTAGATGATCACCTCAAACTCCTGATATTCGGAACTTCGTGCCAATAGTTCCGGTCTCAAATGGCAAATTTGGAAGACACAAAAATGCAAAAGTTTATCCTACTTATTGATCATTTCTGGCAAAAATTATGTTGAAAATCAACTCAATTAATACCGCACTTGTTCTCATAAATACTACCATATAACTTTTTTCCTTCTATTTTTCCATAATAAATCAGAGGATGAGGTAGGTAAAAAAAGACAGAATGAAAAAATATATGAAGATGTTATTGCTTTAATGACTTAAATTAAGACCCAATATAACTATTCCATGTTCTTCCCCTCTGATGACATGTGCTTCGGCTGGTGGGTAAAATAAAGTGAAGAAAAAATTTGGCGTGCTTTGCAATATTTCCTATATTACCCGAAAACGACTTGTTTTTAAAAATTGTTGCTACAAAGTTGAAGAGTATAGCATTCTACTTAAAGTAAAAACCGGCTTCGAGCATTTTTTTTAAAGATTATATACTCAAACATTTGTAAAATTTGCAATATTTTTTGATTTTCATAAATTTCACTATTCTTCTATAAGTGCCTCATATAATAAACGAATATGTCTAACAAATATGCAATTATTTTCATATGCTTATATATATACCTGTTTGTGAACAAATACGGGAAAAATTATGCAATGTAGACGTTTCAAAGCAACTTGTCCTCTTTAAATTACCACAACTCAAAATTATGAAAACATACTAAATATAAATATTTCCTATAGATTCTAAACAAGACATTAATCTAGTTCACTACATTAATCCAATAACAGACAAATTTATCGAATTTAATTTAATTTTTTTAACTGAAGAGAAAAAGAAAGAGAGCAAATATTAAACTTTCAAAAATAGATAATAACTATATATTAAACACATGTGCACTGCGTCAGAAAGTATTCGATTATTTCTTATTGCTTATAAAATATAAAAGTTAAACTTAAACATGTCAATGAACTTGAAAGAATGTCCATTTTAAAAATATGAAAAATGCATTTGTATATTTACATTTGTATTTTGAAATATTTCAATATTCAGTAGTGGCCAAATTGTGTACACCTTTTGAAAAAAAACGCATTTTTGAGATTTGATGACTTATAAAAGTAATTTTATCAACTGAAAACTATAATACCTTAGAATTATACATTATTTTTAAGATAATTTAGTCAAACATTTAATAATATAATTTCTATAATGGATATTTGAATTGGAGGATCTATAATAAATGTGTAAAACAAAACAAGGAAATAATTACATATACAAACATTCTCATTAATGGTAATTAATACTTATTTGGATATTATTTAACATCAATTACGACCTTGCAAGTCGTGCTTTGGAGTTCGCCAATGTTTTTAGCTCCTCAACTGTCATAATGTGATACAAAGATTGAATTATTATTTAGTTCAATTGGGTTTAATTACTGGGTTGTCTCTGTGTAGTAAGTTTCTTTAGTCTGCTCCATTGGTTTTCGATTAAATTAAGCTCTAGGCTATTCCAATAGGGAAATAGGATTGTCTGGAACCAAGATTTTTATATATAGTTGCAGCAAGACATAGAGCTGAATTCTGATGAATTACAAACTCTGTAATATTTGGGAAAAGATTAGATGAGGGAGGTAGCTGTTTAGGAATGAATGTTTCCCTTGCATATTCTTGGACATTTCTATTCCAATTAAGCGCGTTCATTTTGCTCATAAATTTTGTTGTCATACAACCTCAAATCATAACACTAAGTGAGTGTTTCATAATAGATGCAATGCAATCAAGATGAACATTTTCTTGAATTCTTCTGGCGTATTTTAGGTTAGAATGAAATTTTGGCCTCGTAAATCTAAATCATATTATCCGGTAGTTTCTACTGTCCAGTTAACATGGATGTTTGCTTAATTTAATCCTTTGGAACATTTTTCGAATTTATACATTGCTTTTTACGTTTTTTGCATTTATACCAGATTCCTACAATTTGAATCAATGATCTTCGCACTTAATATAACAATACACTCTTTGTTCTCAGAAAAAAAAACTCACCCAAATTTGTTCTGCAATCGTTCTTTGTAGGATCATAAAAGAGATGTCTTTCAAAAGGAATTAACCTATTCTTTGCGATTTTTAATTTCAAATTGTGTAAGGGGTTACCTATATAGTGAAATAGGAATAAATTTGAAATTTTCCAATGACAACACTCATTTTTCCCATCAAATTTCAAAGCTACATCCAAGTTCTGCCGGGGAATCAAATTTCATTAGTCTAAGTGTATTTGTTCCGAAATTTTGAGCTACCAAAACTTTGACCTGATAATATATTTTTTTTATTGAACATTTATAAATCCCCCGTGCACCACAAAGTATCACACGGGGCTTACAGAAGTAAGTATGTATCACATTACAAAAAGAAAAAGAAGAAAATTTAACATTTATGAAGATGTCAGATATCAACAATAAATTTACAGAAATTTTCAAAAGCACTTCTAGTGGAAATAAGTTGGTGAAACTCTGGCAACCAATTTATATTTATGTCCTTGAGAGCCAGTCTTAGGATCTGTCTTTCTTTGACAAACTTGGAACATAGAAGGAGCACATGTTCAACATTTTCCTCCCCACCAATATTAAAATCGCAGGAAGATGACGGAAACAAATTAAATTTGTGCAAATAACTTTTAAAGTTACCATGACCAGTTAGAAATTGGGTTATTTTGTAATTAGTATAAAAATGATGGCATGGCAGTCTCTTATTAATGGATTGAAAAAGTTTATTTGTTAAGCTCCCTTTATTTGAAAGGAGATATTCTTGATTCCAAGACTCCACCATTTTTTCTCTCGTAATCTTCTTGTAAAAGGATTTAGGAATATTAACGTCAATGTCGATTTTGCGCTTAGTGGCAGCTTTTGCAAAGCCAATCGGCCCTCTCATTTCCATAAATGCCCGTGTGTCCGCGAAAAAATACAAAAACTATTGAGATAT
Source organism: Argiope aurantia (assembly GCA_026543865.1). Lineage (NCBI taxonomy): Eukaryota > Metazoa > Arthropoda > Arachnida > Araneae > Araneidae > Argiope > Argiope aurantia. The sequence continues at coordinate 63,467 of JAPMOR010063390.1, read as the reverse complement.
TTTTATTTTTCAGGCTTTTAATTTGCTTTTGGATTTTAACGATTATGTTGTTAGACGAAGGAATATACTTCAGAGAATCCAAGGACGATAGAAAATCGGTACAAATAAGATAGTCTGAGATTACACTATTTTGTTCAGCGATCCATTTGATGGCGAAGTTTAAACATAAGAATTCAGCTACAAAAATTGTGCATTCATCACGAATTCTAAATTGAAAGTGCTCGGATTCAATACCACTTCTGAAAACAACAAATGCGAAACCAACTCTACCATCAATTTTACTGCCATCAGTATAGCAAATGACAGGAAAAACATCCTTGGTTTTATCACTAAATTGAATAATATTGATAGCGGTTCTCTCTGAGGGATGAGGGAGAAAAGATGGAGACAGAATATAATCATAATTAGAGATGTCAGAAGCAGAGAGATTTTCCTTATAGGCAATATTATGAAGAATAACAATATCAATTGGAGGAAAGCCAGAAATTGCATAAACTGACTCGTAACTTATAGTACGATATCCGCGTATGACCCGCAAAAGTATCCTTCTAATATTGAAATACAATTTTGAACTTATTTTCGTATTTTAAAAAATAATATAATTATTGATCTAAATTCGTTTTCTTATGAAAATATAAGATATTCTACACATTTCATTTTACACACATATTATCACGCACATTATCATCATCATATTATCATTAATATTATCATTATCATTAAAAAGTAATTTTTATATACGAAATAGATTTCAAAACTGCAGTTTTAAAAGTTAGAAATTTCGGCATAAATCGAAGGAAAAGGCAATTTTATGGGGACCTGCAAAATTTCAGCTCATTCCTAAGTATATTTTTTCCATAAATTAAGTTTTCTGCACCGCCTCTAAAATGATCCATTTAAGGCCACATTCCCAAATTTCAAAATGTTGGCAGTATTTTTTTTTTTGAGGGGATACATTTGGAGACTACTGATTATGCATTTCTTGAATAAAATATCATTTTCATGTTGTTGTAGAGTAATAATATAAAAGAAAAGTTTCGACAGCAGCAAAAATAAAAATTCTACTTTTTATTGCAACGATATTTTATTCTTTATAGCAAGCTAGAATATATACTCGTCGTCTCATATAATGTCATTTACTGAATATAATAAATAACTGAAAAATAGGAGTTTTATTTCCTAATATAAACTTTGTATAGTTGTAATTATTTAATTTTGCAAACTTACAGACCAAATTATTTATTTTTGCAACTAATGCAGCGATTCTCAACCTGTGGGGCGCTCACCTTTAAGGGGGCGCGAGCACTCTAGAGGGTGGCGCAAGAATATCCAAGAGAAAATATTATTTAACAAAATTGATTGACTGACTGAAAGGAAAGCACACATACACATAGAAAACAAAATACATTTCGACATATTTAATAACTTATGAAAGTAAAACAACTTATTAAATGAAAACTTACTAAATCAAAACATACTAAATTAAAAACAAATTTAATAGTTATTAGTGACTTTCTTGGGCCTGTCTTGCAGAGCAAAGTTTTTCGAAGGAAGATTTAATATTAGAAATAGCCGCTCTCATTTCTGTTTCTATATTTTGTTTTCAAAGAAGCCACAGCAGAAAATCCAGTTTCACAAAGGTAGCATGTTGAAACTGGTAATAGAATGTGAAATGAACTTGTTTTTAGTACAGAAAAATCATCCTTACTCCTGCCTAAAATTCAAATAGTGATTTATTACTAAATTTCCTTTCAGTTTCGCCACTTGTCGTGAAGTCTATGAATTTTTCTTCCTCATCAATTGAGAGTTCTTCCGGAGTCTTATGAAATGGATTCCTAACTCTCGTAACTTGCGGTCAGTTTTTCGTCAGCAAGAAAATACTTTTTTTTAAATTCTTTGCAAGCATAGCTAAATGATTTTCAGTGTTACAAAAACAACTTTTACATGTTCTTCTTCAGCGTTGTAAGTTTTAGTACAATCATCCACATTTGCAAACATTGTTAGGTTTTTTGCTTTAAATTTCTGCGCCACAATTCCAATTTTCTACAAAATGCATTAACTTTATCACTCGTATCCAACATATGTGTATTTGATCCTTGGAGCTGAAGATTCAAGTTATTAAATTTCTCGAATATGTCGACCAAGTACCTCAACTTCATCACAAATAAACCATCGCGAAAATTCTCGGCCTCCAGTCTGATTTCTTTTTCAAGGAAAATGGCGATTTCTTCTCTTTATTCATACACACGTTGCAAAAATTTCCCACGTGATGACCACCTTGCCTCGCAATAAAATAGTAAGCGGAATGTACTAAACCCATGTCTTTACAAAGTGCGGAAAAGATTCTCGATTTCAGGGGTCTCCTTTTTATATAATTTACTACGGTTACAACCGTAGTTAACACGATATTCAGACCAAGACTCATTGCTTTCGAAGCCAAAGCTTCTCTGTGGGTCATGCAATGTGTGCACTGAGGCGATTTTTGTTTTACAAGTGCTTGTATACCTTGGAATCTTCCGGACATTGAACAAGCACCATCAGTGCATATTCCGACGCAATTTTTCCATTCTATGTTTGCCTCGTTCATAAAATCATTTAAAATAGCAAATAATGCGAGCGCTGTTGTTTTGAATTCGATTGGTTTGCAGAAAAGTAATTATTCTACTACTGACATATTATCACAAATTCGAACATAGGCAAATAAATAAATATCTTTATTACTATCTGTTGCTTCGTCAAGCTGTACTGAAAACAATTTATCCCGCAATTTCGAGAAAAGCTGACACTGTACATCTTCGGCTATATTGCCAATTTGACGAGCAACAGAATCATTTGAAAGAGGTATGAACTGCAATTGCTTTGAAAAATGATCTCCAAACATAGTTTATACAATTTCAATTGCTGTTAGCAAAATAAGCTCTTCACCAGGTTTTTTACATCTGGCTATTTTATATGAACTTTGTAAGATGCAATTAAAGCTTTTTTATTCACAGACAAAGTTTCTTTAAACATGATTTTAATTTTAATTCGAAGAATTTTCTGGGTTTGTTGACGTCCTCACTATGAAGCGTTTCCAAATGTCGTTTAAGTTTATTAGGTTTCATGATGTCTGCGGCCAACATTTTTGAGCAAATGATAGACAGGGGCATTTCTTCTTCATTTACTTCAGCACTGGTAAAACTAAAATTTAAGTATTCTTGAGAAAATTTTCTTGATTTTATTTTCGGAACCACGCTCATCTGTGTACTTGCTGATGCTTGACTATCGTCTAATGCTTGCTTACTTCCGCTTAAAAATTTATCCATGAGTCTGCATAAATCTATTGCCGTGAATATTTAATATGGTGAATTGTAATTAAAATGAAACATATATAACATACACATTCACTATAGATTCGATAGCGATAAAAGGATCGACTCGAATGAGATTGGCTGGAATTGAAACTTGTGTTATCGAACATTTTCCTTCTTCGTATGTAAAAATATTTGCTCCGCGCATGCTCGAGACGGCATAGGTCTTGTGGATTCCCTTCCACAAACATTGCTTATTTTTTTCGCTTTTGTTTAGTCATGCTTCTGTTTTATTTCTTTTCTTTTTTTTCTTTCGAAAAAATGTATTCCCAGTTTCTAAATTTAGCTCGCCCCCTCTAGGTTAACTTTCATTAACAAATTTTTCTACTTTCATATTCGTTTAACATTATCTTCCTGTTTGGCTTTCATTTCAAAAATAATATTTAAATTTTCCAGCTTTCATTCGCTTCATCTGTTCACCGCCCGCTTGTCCAAAATGCAAGATGTGGTTTCTCGCCAACGTTGGTTCGCTTTTGCTCTTGTTTTAGCAGTGAGTTAAAAATAATTTAAAAACGGAATCCAAAATACTCAATATACATTATTGTTGCATGCATTTTATTGTAAGCGGGTTCTGCGATGAAAATTATGATTGAAAATTGGGCCGCCAATACTGAAAGGTTGAGAAACGCTGAACTAATGAATAACGAATAAATTTGAAGGAATAAAAAAACAATTTCTGTTTGTTTAAATTTATTGATGCATATTGCTCAGTATTTCTTACAAAGTATCAAAGTATCAAATAAAATTTTAAAATAAATTTCAATCTATTTGAATGTCGAAATGAGTGTCTTTCATGGAAAATAAAGTTTTGTAAAAAATTTTCTTGATAAGCAAAAACATTTTATATTAAAAAAGATAAATTATATTTAGAAATATTATTATTATTTGTAATTTCTTATAATGTTTTTTTTATTGATTTAACATATTTGGTTAATAAATACAGTTTAATTGAATTCGTTTTGTTGTGTTTAATAAAAAGAAGTCTAATGCAAATGCTCGATTCTGATATTTTTTGACTGATATACTGATACTTTTTGAAGACATCTTATAGAATAATAATATTCAAAATTATGTACATGATAATTATTTTTAAAATTACATATAATTTTTCCTATACTTACATTTGCTTTCAAATTTTGCCAGCCATCAGCTTATTGAAAAGTAGGGTGCATTTTTAAGACCAAAATGAAGCCTTAGCGGAAGGTATGTTTCAAAACTTGTCCCAAAAGCTGCTCTCCGTTAGGCCTTTGAAGTCAGGAGTATCTACAAATATCCCTTTGAAATATTTAGTACTGTGATATACGATGCAGTTGCCGTTGTTTCTACTCTATCTTCCAATTTTGGTAAAGGATAGAGCAATGTACGAATGATTTTATTTAACCGACGACAGTCGGTTAAAAAAAGATTGGAGATTTCGTCCATTTATCTCTACTAAAATCATTGGACTCGTGTAATGCGATTCACGGATTTCGATAATCTTAGCAACTAACTTGAGTCTAAAAACATCAAAATGTAAAATCGCTCAAGACTATGTTCTATATTTAGGACAGAATACCTCCGGAAACCAAAGTAAAGGACTTATAGACTTCGCAACACCTAAAAAACGACATACGCTCTTTCGTCGGATTATCTGGATACTACAGTAGATATATACTGAACTATTCAATTATCGCAGCACCACTGACTGATATTCTCAAGGTCAGAGTGAAAAAAGGAGAAATTTCATGTGCCGAAAAATGGAAAAAATTATTCAAACATTAAAAGAAAAACTTGACGCAAGGAGAAGAGCACCCGGTTCTGTAGCTTAATAAAAAGTTTAGTGATAGCGAAAACCAATATACTACTAACGAAAAGGAGTATGCAAGCATAATTTTTGCTGACAAAAAGTTATTCTATTATTTGGATGAGAAATTTACTATTCAGACAGATCACTAATCAACGTCAAATGCGGTGGGCTTTGGCTTTGCAATTACTTGATTTTCAGATAGTCCATCGAGCAGATAAAATAAAATTTTAAAAAAAAATTCAGATAACTTAAGCCGTTTAAGAAATGAGTTATTAATGAGTATTTCTTATTAAATAATTTGAATAATTATCATTAATGTTTTTGCCTTAGTTCTATCTGTAATTGGTGATCAAGCTATTTTTAATTCTTGTGAAATGTGTACTCTTGTTGGTGAACTTTTATTAATCAAATCTTTTTGAAACTTTCCTCCCAGAAAAGACATTTAAGGGAGGGGGAAGGGTTGTAGCGATCATCATAGTCGATATTAATCACCAAGAAGAATTGGACGTCCTGTTTGAGATGGCTAAAAATAAAAACAAGATGATCGCTGAGAATGAAAAATGACAGATCCGAATGATCTAAATATATATCAGTTGGATCCGAAATGATGATTCTAATATATATATCAGTTGAATTATAATATTTAACATTTTAAAATTAGTATTTGAATTTGCACAATTGTAATAAATTAATTGTTTGCAATAAAAATATTTGGACTGTTGACTGTGTAGTCTTGCTCATAATTAACAGCAGTATAGAAAAAATTAGAAGCAGACACCTTTACACTTCTTTTTTCCACCTTATCTTGCAAGAGGGAAAAAACTTAGGATAGTCATACTGGACCCTAACTGAAGTGTTTAAATCAATAGTTTCTTATATTTCCTGGTTACTGGACTATAGAAAGACTTACTTTCTGAATAGCATGATTCAGATTTTTCAACAAAAAATAGACATCAGCGTAGTTTGATTGTATGGGCAATCATTTGTAGCATTACCTTCATGATACACATTATGAAATTCCACAATTGACAAAGTAATCTAAAAATGCTCCATTTTTTGAAATGCAAGACTTAAATTCGTGCATAAACAATTTACCAATCCAATACTTCGAAAATGTCCTTAACTAAAAGCGTAAGATAGTCCTAAGTTAGTATAAACTATTGAAATAACTGACTTGTCCATTTCAACAGCATTATGTCTCAAAAGACTATTAACGGAAAACTTAGAATATATCCTCGACAGACTTCCAGTATTGATAATGCAAAGTTTCGAATCCCTTGTTACATGCATATGAGCAATAATCTCATTTCTAGATTCGTATAACGAGGTTATTCAATGTGTACGGAATGTAAATCGCATTTCATCTGCAAAAGCTCATTCTTCTTAAATATGACTGTAACAAAAACAATTTTTCGTTATATTCTCCTTGGAAATTTTATATATCCTTTATATTTCCTTCATGTTAAATCCAAACATTCTACTCAATTTTCTTTCTTTTATAAATTTTCTATGTTAGGTTTTAACTTTCCATGAATATATCCACATATAAGTTATCACAGAAAAATTGGGCATTTATTTCCCTATCAGATGACTTCGTCATCTCAAATTTAGTAAATAACATTTTCTCTTTGTTATAAGGTGAAGCCTCTAATTCTTCATTTGAAAAGATTCATGATTCCGCTTTCCTCAGAGATACATTTTTAGCTTTTTTACTTTTAACTTTTTGTCATAATAAAAGTGATCATCCAGTATCACAACACAATTTCAAACAAAAGTTATTCGAATTGTAAAATCAAATTTTTACTGATGTTTATATTCAGCCTTTTAAAATATGCAATATTAATATATAATATATTTCTATAGTTCAGAAACATGAAAAAACTTGAGCAAGTAGAAATCCAAAGCTCCAGAAACTTCTTCTTCTAAGTAGAACATTCTCTACATACACCACTTGTGAAGAGACGAAGGCCCATTTCTGGAATCTGCAATAATATCAGTGCTGTTGACGGTCCATCCAAATGTCCTTCCGCTAAGCATTTTGGAAATATGCCTAATTGAAGTGCTACAATTTTCAGTATTAAGTACCTCCCTTAGTCTAAATTATACGCTCAATTCGGACGTATAACTGTCACTACGATAAATTAGCAAACTTGCTGGTGATGCCAAATGCACGTGCTGTCCATCAGAGGGTAAATTAGTTTCAGACGATATCGTTAAAATATCATCAGAGTCAATTGCAAGTGACCTGTCTTTTAATGGCAAACAAAGCATTGAATTTTCTATTCATTCTGAGTTAATTGTAGGAATTCATATCGGAGATCGGTTTCTCGAAGATATTTAGATTAAACTATAGTTTTAATTAAACGGAATGTTTAGCCTTGATATCCCCATTATTTACGATATTGCTTTAGACTGAGAGGCTTTAAATGCACGAGCTTTTAGATTATCATCTCCGCATTTGAGGAAGTACAAATGTATTTGAAACTAATAAATTTAGCTTTACTTTATATATGGTTTTAATTAGGATTTTCGCCTCATATAAGTTAGTTTTTACATTTTTTTTAATATTTATTTATTTGGATTTCGATTGAATCAGTGAGATATTTTGCATGTTTACGCAAAACAAATTTTTTTATTTGAAATGTGTGAAAATTTTCTCCAATCATCACTTAATCTAGCAATTCTACTCTTTAAAAAATGAAAAATATAAATTAGGATAATTCAAAGAAACATCATCATCGCAAGATTTAATAAGTATTTGTGCATATTTTGAAACAAATAAAAATGAAAGGACCTGGAATTGAATTTTTATGACCTTCTGCCTATCTCATACATGCCTTTGCAGTTAAAAGCATAGAAACAAAAGCTACGAAATTCAACACAGGCAGAATTTAAAGAATAGCAATATGAAAATGTAGATTTTAAAAAAATATTAATTAGATTTTTAATAATTAATCTATCTTGTTTGTTAAACATAACTATCTGACAAACTATAGTATAGTCACTCTAATGGTTTTCGCTTGATTTTTAAAAATTTTCCTCTAATTTTAACAAGTTTTAAAATAATTATAATTTATTTCAAAATATTTTATTTCAGATAAATTCTTGAAATTTTGTTTCATCAAAATATTAATCAATGGTCTTTTGCATTATAAGAACTAAAAAAGAGCTGTTTTTGTCATTTATACCGTAGATATAAGATTGTTATTTCTTATTTTTAAATGTACAATACTGCAAAAATATTTCTTCCAATTTTATACTGTGACTTTTGCAATAAAAAACAAGGTCGTTTCATTTGACGTAAAGATAGTATTTATTTCAATTTTTAATATGAATAATCGGAAGATCATGTTTCATATTCTTTGAAATTCAAGTCTTTGTTTAGTTTTCTACGTTAAGCGAAAATCAAAACAAAATATTGACTCTTGGTGATTATCAGATTGAAATGTTTGGACGATTTTCTTTTCATAAAATTGTTTTTTCTTAGCTCTTGATTGACTTTTCTAGGGATCCATAACATTATTCAAAGAAAGACATAAGAAAGCTTTGAAACTTATGTCTTACTTATTTTAAACTGATTTTAGAAACTTATAAAGAAATGCTTATTTTAGAAAACTTATTTTAACTTATTTTAGAAAAACTATTCACTTAAACTAAACTTTATTAACTTATTTTAGAAAAACTTATTCACTTAAACTAAACTTTATTAACTTATTTTAGAAATACTTATATTTTTTGAAAAAAAATGAGCGATGTAATTAGCCCTCATGTTTACAATACAAATGATTATTTGTATAAATTATTTTAATTGCAATTAAATCATATTTAAATTTACTTCTACTTTTCAATTTTAACAGATAAATTTTATCATATTGCAAATCGCACGCCTTAGTTCAGTTAAGAAGCTAAAAGACAACCAATTTATCGTTTGCATTTTTTCGAGTTCGGATGAAGCTGAGAAAAAAATGATTTTTTAAAAAATTCTTTTTTATATATATATATATACAGTGTCTCACAAAAGTGATGGGACACTTGTGCTTTACAAAAGGAAACTGTAATAAAATAAATAAATAAACATGTACGAATGATTTTTGGGTGTGTTTCATATTTAAAGATAGTAACAATTATTACATAATATACATTTTGTCAAAATATTAAAATATTAATTTAATAAAAAATACAATTGTTTAGAACGGAGCAAAAAATGGCTCACATAAGTGATGGGACACTTACTTTTCCATCAAATATTTATCCAAAAATTTTACTTTTTAAAATGTTTTAATATTTTGTTGGATTTTTTTTTATTTTTAAAACAGGGTTTAATCTTCTTGGGATGGATTCGACTCATTTTTTTGTGATTTCTGGAGTGATTTTACCCCATTCTTCTTGAAGCACCGATTTTAATTGTTGTTTTGAAGAAATGGTGTGTTTGCGAATTCTTGATTCCAATTCTTGTCAAATATTCTCTATGGGATTTAAGTCTGGAGATTGTGGTGGTGTTTTTATTATTTCAGGACAGTTATACAGCAGCCAAAGTCTAACGTTCAAAGCAGTGTGCGTGGGGTCATTGTCTTGGTAGAATTTAAAATCGTTATGAAGGTTCAATTTTCATGCTGAAGATTTCAAATTTTGCTTTAAAATGTCAATATACTTGTACTGATCCATTATACTGTCAATAAAAACAAGATTACCAACTCCAGCTGACGACATACACCCTCATACCATAACTCCTCCTCCACCATGTTTTACTGTTGGCACCAAGTTCTGTTTGCGAAATTCTTCCCTGAGTTTTCTCCACGCCAAGATTCTACCCTCAGAATCAAATATATTAAATTTACTCTCATCAGCAAATATAACTTTATTCTAGTAATCGGAATTCTTATTTATGTTGGATTTTGCGAAAGCTAGTCTGAGTTTTTTATTCTTTTCACTTACGAATAATTTTTTTCTGGCTATTCTACCGTGATATCCAACAGATCGAATGACCCTTCTAATAGTCTCAGGATTAACAATTATTCCATATAATGCTTGTAAATCAGCAGCAACTTTAGAAGCACTCTTTCTTGGAATTTTTTTTTAATATTTCGAACGATAATTCGCTTTATTCCATCGGATAGCTTTGATGGTCGGCCAGGTTTTCTTTTATCCTGAATAATATGAATCTTTTTATATCGTTTATTGATATTGAAAACTGTTGAAAAACTCAAGTTAACTGTTTCATCAGTTTTTCTACTAGATTTTCCACGTTCAATATGCAAATTAATAACTAATTTTCGAATTTCAGGCGAAGTTTTTTCTCGTCTAGCATTCATGGCTGCACAGAGCTAAAAAACACAATAATTCCAAAACAAACTGGAGAGAAATACTGCAGACGATTTTATAAATTATTGCCAATTGCTTTTGAGTAAAAATAAAACCACCAAAAATATTTTTATTGCTTATTTCAGACGATTTTTGTTGCATATCTAACGGTGTCCCATCACTTATGTGAGCTATTTTTTGCTCCGTTCTAAACAATTGTATTTTTATTAAATTAATATTTTAATATTTTGACAAAATGTATGTTATGTAATAATTGTTACTAAATTTAAGTATGAAACACACCCACAAAAAATGTGTACATGTTTTTTTTAATTTATTTTATTACCGTTTCCTATTGTAAAGCACAAGTGTCCCATCACTTTTGTGAGACACTGTATATATATTAAGAATTATTTTATTCAATATATTGAGAAATATATTTCTACTAATAATCATGAATTATGCCTTTTTCTATTTGTTTTGCAAATCTTCACAAAATCGGAATAATACAGACCTCTTATAGTCGACTTCTGAATGGCCTTTTAATATTAAGCTGAAGATTCTACCTCGAAGCAATTGGTGATAAAGCACTTAGTGTTTTTAACAATTTTACTGATGATTCGGAAAAAATTTCATTACGCACAGTTTCATTCTTAATGGCAATCGATTGTTTGCGAGTTTAGTATATTTCGGACGAAAAATATATTATATAAATAATTCTTTTTATATAATACTTATTATATGAGTTCGATAAACATATTGATTGGCTAAAAATAAAAAGTGGATGAATTAAACTATTAAATAAGAGAGAAGAAACTATTTTCATCCAGAATATTCATCTGAAAATCTTGATTTCATTCTGAATGAACTCTCAGACTCAGATCATAAGTGGGCGGGTTGCGATGATTTGAAAGTAATTTCTACGTTACTTGGCAGTAGAAAGGGTAAACAAAACGGAAGAGAAAATAATATTACATTAAGAAAATATGGCCACTCAGGAAGACATAAGGGGAAATATTCAAACAGAAAATAGAGCTAATAAAAAAATGTTATTTCCATTACTTCGCATAAAATTAGGTATTTGGAAACAATTTGTCAAAGCTTTAATATAAGAAAGTGAATGCCTCAAATACTTTTGTGACAAATTCCCTGGTTTAGCCGAAGTAAAAGTGAAGGTAGATTGCTTGTAGGACCAGACTTCAGGAAGATGATGGACATTTTTAGATTAAAATGGAAACAAATAAGAGAAAAGATCTTGTAGAAAAGATAACAATTTTTAGGTTTTAGGATGTTGCTTAAAAGATGTTAGAATTAGCTTAAAAGTTCCTTTTCTCGATTCACACATGGGCTATTTTTCTGAAACTTTAGTCGGAAATTAGGGAGAAACAAGATGAAAAATTTCCTTACGATATCAAAGAAATGGAGAGGCAATAACAAGGAAAATGAACTTTTGTGGTAAAGAAAAAAATTTTACTATGAGGAACTTTCTACATGTACTTAACAATTACTTGAATTAGGATATAAATGTAATTTATATGGATTTATGACATACTAAAATTTATATGAAATGTCAAAATTTTGCGATTTTAATCGTTTCTCTCTAAATATGCAATCATTCTGTAAAAATACCTTACATGATAAAAATAAATGGGTATCATGTATTCAATCAGCACTAATGATAACATAAAAATAAGTTGTCAAAATTAAAACAATTTTCAAAAAGATTTTTTTTCAAAGTATTCAAAGTTTAAATGTATAGTGGGCACTTATTTGTCTACTACTTAAAACCAAAATTTGATGCAGAAGTACAATTGTATTCTCAAAATCACATGCCACATTTCATATATTTAAGTTATTCGGTTTTGAGTTGATCTTAACAGATCTGTTCCAAATTAGATGCCTATATACAATTAAAATGTTGAATTCTCTTCGATTTGTTAATTTGTATTCGGTCAGCCGAACTTCCTTCGAAGGAATTGCGCTCAAAACTTGACTGTTTTGGAGTCCAGACAATGAATCAAATTCCATACTTCCAGTTCAAAGCGTTTATCAATCATCGGGTTCACAAAAATTAGCAGGCAGACAGATATAATTCTAAAAATATTTTTTTACACTCAGAAACGCGAAGATTCGGCAAAATCTTGTTAGAATTTTTTGATAGTTTAAGTACTTTCTTATAAAGAAAGTAAAAACTGCATATTGTTAAAAATATTTAATTATTTTTCATATCTTTGAGATCATTGTCTATCTAATTATATATATGATATGCCATTTTGTACTTATATATATACAATGCATTTAATAGGATGATATACGAGTATCTTCTTCCAGATTAATATTAACAGTGAAAGTGTATTCAGAAAAGTGATGACAAAATCTCTGATTGATTGAATCAATTCGTAATATTTCAAGGAACTCTTTAACACATCAGCCGCAAATGACCTGCCGACATCAGCTTTCATAATTCTTGTATAGATATTTCTTTATTAAATAGTTGTTATTCCATAAGCGTATCTGCAATTAATATTGCTGCTCTGCAGACATCCGTATGAATTGTGAATCGACCCGGGTAATCAAAAGGAGTAAAAGTAAAACAAAATCCTCGATTGCATTCCAACTTTTTTCGTCTCGCTAAACACTTCTGCACACCCTTATTTCTGTTACCCGTCATCACTACTATGTTGGTATCACATATTTTCTCCGGGCCCTTTTTTTATTTAGCATTGTTATTACATGGCGTCCATCACTTTCGTTTCTTCCCCCTCCTCCGGTTAGAATCGGTGATGCGTTCCCTGACGGTTCAACGGGCAACAGTTTCAGCTTGATGAACAGAGACAAGCGGTGCCAACAACAGAGGCTGACCCTAAAGATCGATTGCACTAAAAGGGTAAAGCCCACAATATCCCCGCTTGCTTTGTTTCTGACAAGGGAAATATGTTCCCTACAAATAGATTTTCTCGAAGGCAACGGATATCAGTCGAAATCTTTCCGATCAAAGAAAAAAGACAATCATGGAGAGATTTGCTTCATGCTTCGATTTGCAGCACTCATAAATGACTATTAGAGCGAAATTTCCAAATTCGATATGGAGATTCGTTATTCTACAAATTTGGATTTAAAACTTTCATGCTTTGTGAAATAATGATACATACATATGATTAACTAGAAAAAAAAGAGAAATTGAGCGAAAATATCCTCTGGAGTTATAAAAAAAAATTGAAAATTAAAATATACGCATTAATGTATAGGATTTTACTTAAAGAAATTATATATTTCAATGATAATGTTTGTTTTCATAATTATCGCAAAACTATTAACATAAAAAATTATTAATTTTTTAAATCTTTGCAAGAATCAAAACATTATTCTTTTTTAAATTATTCTTCAATTTGATGCAATACCTTTTATAAATAAAATCTGAAGAATTTTTACTTCAATGCAAAAATAAAGACAGTACTTTATAAAATTTCAGAAATCTGGGGTCTAGGAAAAAATACATGAAATAATACACATGTATTTTTAAAACTTTACAACCAGTCACAGAACTGAAAATTCAGTGAAGCTTCTAAAGCCATTATCACATATTACTAAAGAGTTTTTCAATCATACTCCCAAAAACAAATTTCTCCAAAGGAACTTTAACTTATCTTTCTTTTTCAGCGAAAAAAAAATCAAAATATTACAGCATTTTGTAAGTATTTTTTTTATTATAGTATTTAATGAATGAACTTTGAATCTAATATTTTAAAATATGTCTTATTTTTTCATCTTTAACTTTATGTGTTTTGTTTATTTTTAATGTGAATTTTTTTTATAATAGTCGAAGTTTCAGTTTAATTTGGTTCAGTTAAATTTTTTATCTTAACATCTCGTTTAGAAACAACACTATGTCAGTTTTGGGATGTATCTCGTAATTTTGAGCTCAAGTCAGATGGTAAGGTGGAACCTTAACTAGCATCACTTCTTCAAATTTTCGTATCGCACCAATGCTTAACAATAATGTGAATACGTACAGAGCCTTCAAAAAAGCTGCTTCTATCTATGTAAAAGAAATATAAAATACTGAGTCTCAAAATTTGTCTGAAGATAACTTCTAATTTAATCAAAAAATAAAATTTAAATTGAATTTCCCTACCTTTGATTAAAGTACAGTACTGAAAAAGTCAATTTTGGTGATATAAAGGCACGTAACAGCAATAGTATTAACAAAAATATCATAACGCTATATAACATTTTAAAGATAATTTAGCCAAGAATTTAATTTATTAAATTATATTCATCATTATTTTCTAGGTGGTATTTATTATTAGTACAATTCAACAACTGACGCAATATTTAGGAGCTGAGATCCAAATGCTTTTCTCATTTTTTTTTTTGTTTTGTTTTTGTGATTTTTTTCAAATTGGTTACTTTCTTGAATTTTTCCATTTGTAAGTTATTAAAACGTAAAAAATAAAAGTGACTTAAAACAATATTCATCAAAATATAATCATACAATGTATTATTATTACAGGAAAAAGGTATTAATTATAAGAAATTAGAAAGAAAATTAGTGAAAGTTTAACTAAAGTCTGTATTCATAAATTTTTGAAAGAGTATAATGATTCACTGCAAAATGAAATGAGTCAAGGCAGGAAAAATGCATAATACCAAGTGATGATAAAACAATGAAAAGATGATGGCTATGTGATAGATGAAATTCATATGGCAGCATTCCAAGTGAAATGACGCAAAGCAGTGTTGGTGCAATGCAAAGTTCGATGCAGATTGGAGCAATCGGTTCAAAATGAAATAATTATACAAAAAAGGCAATTTTTCATTTGGTCCAAACGATAAACTGGCTCTAAAACTCATCTAGCTGATCAGTAAAATATGAGAGAGAATGAGGCCCAAATCTTACTATTTCGTAGCAATGGCATAAAATACATGAGAAGAATAAGAGATTTCCATTCTAATTGAAATTGCATATATTGTTAACGACAATTTAGTGCTATAATCTAGGGATATATGACAGCAAAAATCGTGGACCGAATTTTTGAGATTTACAGGAATATGAATACTCAAAAATTAGGAAATGGAATACTCCTTTCAAATTGCTGCCTCCTGCATCTGATCTTTTCGCAGTTAAAGAGGGCTTTATATTTCAACAGGAATCAGTTTTATGCCATATTGCCACTATATGTAAAAAGTTGTTTCAAGACAATCATATTTAATGACTAGAATCGTATAGAAGCAGTCTAGAGCTGAACCCAATCGAAAATTTATTGAGCATACCAAAGAAACCTGTTACACAGAACCAACCCTGTAATAAAACCTAAATAGTTGAATCAATAATCCAAACTTAGTATCACATAACATATGAGGATCCCAAAGCATTAATGAATTTCATAGAACTGAAATGAAAAGCGTAAATGGTGTTAAAGGATACCCAATCAAGTATTAACTGACAGAAATAAGAGTCTTTGTGTATGTCGTTATTTCTATGTTTCCTTTTTCTCCCTTATGTCTACTACATCAAAACTAGTATTATTATAAAAATTATTTTATTAAAATATCGGTTAAATTACCTTTAAAATGATATATAAGTTTTCGGTATTCATCTTTATAAAATGTCTGTTATGAACTATTGAATCTAAAAAGTGCATTCTTTTTCAAAAAATTTCCACAATTTTGGTCACTACTGTAACTCTCGAGGAATTAAAAAAACATATCTTTTAACAGGGTTGACTTTCAGTATTCTTTAAGCTAGAAGAGTGAGCACTAGGTTAGTTACTCAACTTTAAGTACATTATAAATACTGAAATTATGTTTCAAAAACATTTATGCTTCTCAAATGTTACACTCAATAATATTCTACAAAAAGTTTACCATTTTCAGAATTTTTTTTTGAAATATTTTTAACATACTTGTAAAGTTTATATTAAAGAAAATTAAACAAGAAGATATTGAATTAGATTAAAGAAGTTAAACCTTCAAGCCGTGATCCTTCAATAAATACAACTAGACACAAATGCGTCATTAAAATCCATACTTCTTGATTAAGAATTTTACATTCAACTTCTTTGAACTTCATGAGAAGTTTTTTTTCTGAGTTAAGTGGGATGTAAAATTTTGGAAATCAAATACATTCTGAATTGTGCAGCTCATAATTTGGCCATGGTATAAAAATGCAATGTCCTTTCTTCAAAGCTGTTATGATAATTTTCTAATATATATATATATGCGAATATTCTATATTTTAAAAAAAATACTACTGTTGATCACCGCCTTTTCTTAAAACATATTTTTTTGCGAGGGGGGGGGGGTAAATTGCTCATTGTTATAGATTATCTGAAGTAAATATAAAACGAATGGCTTGAAAATCAATAATGCCTTTCCATTCCACTGGTCTGTTCTATATAGTGTATTAAAAAAGTATTTAACTGAAAATAAAAACGAACCACGGCAAAAGGAAGCGGTGGTACAGTAATCAACAAAGTGAATGGAACATTTATGTAACTTTTTTATTTTTTATCCCATCTTCGCAAAACTGGTGTCGATGCAAATGGCTTAAAGGGACAGGTTTGTTGAGATAGACAAACTGATAAACAGAGTTGGTTATACTTCTTTTTGTTTGTTGAAAACTCTCACCAAAAAGACCCGCCATGAATCGTATATTAAATAAATCTCAGCTTATGAATAGCAAGGTAAGACTTTTTTTCGCCTTTTTTATTAACAGAAATTTCAGAAGAATAAATAATACTGTTCAGTTTATCCTTAATAAGAGCATGAATTTTCACAATATAAATATTTTTGCTTTGTTTTTATTTAAATATTGAATTTTTATTTAAATATTGAACCATTTCCATTACTTTTAAAGTCAATTCACCTTTTTGGCTGTTAAGTTGGTCCGCCCTTAGAAATTAACATATATCTTAATTTTTATGGCGAATTAACCCATTTTTTTTGAAATCGCTAATTGCTGAGATGCGTATACAGTAAAGGCATTTTAAGCTAATGAAATTATCGGTGTTTATTAAAAAGAAAAAAAAATATTTTCAGGTAGAGGCGATTGTTAAATGGATAAAAGATTACGTTTCATACAACTATTTGCTTATAATATTGTATAGATGTTAAATAATATTTTAATTATTTCATGCTATAATCAAATGTTAAAATATTTAAGTATTGATCTTTTAATGTTATAATAATAAAATTTTGATTTATTTTAAATTACGGAAATATTACAGAAGTAAAAGTAAATTAGCAAGATGAAATTCCACTTATCTGGTAATAGAACTAACTACATGAGGGTAATATTAGTAGTGATGAAACAATATTTGGAATAAATATCTTTTACTTGTCATATGAGAATGAAACAGGGTTAAGAGCTATAGACCAATAAATTTCATCGAATCATCAAGTTGCGCTCTGTCCTATCATTTTCTTCCTGAACACTATTTCAATTCAATTGATCGATCATAAGAATCGTTCAAAAAACTGATTCAACTTCCATATTGAAATTTCAAGCATAAATATTAAGAAAAAACACCACTCAATCTGCTGAAAATAAATCGAGCTCAAAAGTCTGTCTAATAAATAGGGCTTTTAAAGTAAAATCCAAATAAATATATTGTAGGGAAAAATAATATATAGACAGATTTTATTACAAGAAATTAAATGGAGGAAGATCCAGTTTTTCTTCATTTCATCTGTACCTTGCATAACCCATTTCAATTATCTATAGTTAAAATTCAGACAGCCTATGAACAGATCTTTCATATGTGTCTCATTTTCGGATCACAGAGCAAATAATACAATTGGCTCTTCTTTTCGGGGGGTGGGGGTACTTAAAAAGCTGAAATTCGTGTTTTTTTGTTGGGAAAGTTTGGCATCAAAATAAATGGCTCCCAGCAATGAAAATGATACATATCAAAAGTCAAAATCTGTGCAACTCATAACTTCCATTTTGCAATAAATAAAGGACTCTAAATAAAGTGGATGATTTTAAAGTTTTTATAGTAATTGATATTTTAGTACTTATCCCAAACTCAAATTTATTTGTTTTATCTGGTATTGGACGAAAGTGTATCAGCTATTAAAATATTTCTCAACTGAATGATTAAAATTTGTTAAAAATGTCTTTTCATGCTATTTTTAAAATCGATCGACAAGTGCATAGGCTCTGAAAATTATTTTGATTTTTGAAACAGTGAATAATCTGTTGAGATTTTGTCAGAATTTTTAGCTCCTTATTTGCGTCTAGTTGCTGTGAATTCCAGATTACTTGATATTATTCCCTATCAATACAGAGTTAATTGTATTTGAATACAAAAACATTGCAGAATTATTGTAATTCTGACACAAATTCACAGTTTTCAAATTTCGATATCGAGTTTAATTACAAAATCTAGGTATAAAATCAGTTCTTATATTCTTCATGAGGAAATTTCAATGATTTTTTAGCGAAATTATTTTAATAATTCGATTTATTTTCAATGGACTTTAATAATGAGATTAAACAATTTCAGTCACTAAATTGCGTTAGATTAAATTGAATGAGTTTCGATTTTAATAATTTCAAAATTGGTTAAAATAGTTTAAATAGTTTCAAAAACTTTAATAATAATTTAAGATTGTAATTTTAAAAGTGACTTGAATATTATAAAGAGCATTTTCCTTATTAATCAAGTAACTAATCCGTAAATCTAAAGCTAGCGTAGTAATCATTTATTATTAAAAAAAAGTTATCAGATCACATTATTAGATATAAAAAAATGTCTTCTAAATTTATTCTTATATTCCATAGAGGTTAAAACTTGCAACTAATAAAATGGTAATATTCAGATATTGAATTTCAGAATCTTTTTCCAAAATATGTTATAGAAGACATTTCCAAATGGCTTCTTAAGTATCGTTTCTTATAACCATCTTAAAAATCAATCTTTTGGATTCAACTGCATGCATTCCTCAAAAGCCAAATTCTAAAATATTAATGAAGATTTGTGATGAGATGACTTAAAATCATTTCCTTTTTTCTTATCTTTCTGAACTGGCTCCCATGGTCGAAAATTGTTCTAAAGAGAGAAAAATTGAACTTGATTCAATTGTAATGGAACCTGCTAACGATGCCCTTATCACGAGCCTGAGATAAAACAATGGACTCAGTATATTTCAGAAATCAGTCGGCTATAACCTTCCTCCCCTTTTTGATACTTTTTTATCATATTATTTTTTTCATCATCTAGAGTTGATATTAGTTCCAATTTTTGGCAGCACACGGATCGTTAAGCGCTATCGCTAACTCAACTGAGGAGCTACAGCCCTGAAGAACGATAATTGGACTTGCACTCAAAAAGATGAAAGATCTGAAAACACTGCCATTCCTTCATCCACAGAAAAATTCTTCCAGATGTTGCCAGCAACCTCCATCGTTAAATGCCACTAACGAACTTCCCAGCTAATGTAGAAAGGGGAGAAAAATCAAGAGTTAATAGTTTGGCCTGAGACAGTGAGAGACGAAATGATGTCGATTCCCCCCGAAGTAGTTTTCCGGGCTTGCTTTTAAAAGAAGGGTTACAGTATGAAACCTTTATTAGGTATTCAAAACTTTTCATGACTCATCAAAGTTGATGGGGAACTTTCTTCCAAAAAAAAGTGTTCAAATTAACTACTTAATAAAAAATTAATGCAACCTGCATTTATTATGACCATTTTTGAAAGATAAATCGAAATTCTTTTCTCTGCCGAAATACTTTTTTTCAAAATTTCAAATCAGAGAAAAATTTTTCAAATGAAATTCTCTTCTTGGTATCCAAACCTCAGCGAGAAGAGCAGCCTCATTTACTGTGTCCTGAGAAATTGGCTGATTTAAAATTAATCCGTTAGAATAAATTATTATAATTGTATCTTTAAAAGTATCTTCCATAAATTTTTTTTAAATAATTTTGATAATTCAGTAAGCGAAAATTATTCAAAATAATAATGCATTCTTAAAATATTTGGCCTCATTTTATCAAATGCATGTACAGTGTGTTTTCTCTAATTATGAGCTAATAAATTATTTCTAAACCATTCAATATAGGCAAATGCTTATATCCCCAAAAAATATTTTAAATGAGATAAAGAATTGTTTTCATGCTGTTTAATTAATAAATAAACTTCTGAAATTGAAATTTTTATGCAATCACACTATCATGTTAGTTAAGTTTGATAGGATGTTCTTGATACATCAACATTTAAAAAATATTAATTTTCTGTCTTTCACTCAAGTTATGAAACTTCCTTCTTGTGAAATTTCTTTATTCAGAGGCTGAAATTATAAAAAAACGCTTTTGGAATGTCTTATCAAACTGAAATGGGGCACAAATTATTTATTAGATTCATTTCGATTACGTATCATGATATGTTAGACGCATTGATGACTATTTATTTACTTAACAGGGATTAATTTATTTGCATATTTGTTGTGTGTAACTGTTTATATACATATTGGTTAAATGGGTTTGATTTGCATTATTTTTTATTGGATTAATTATTGGCGCCCGAAAGCTGAGCTAAGGGACAATCGATGATGATATGAGATAGAAATTTTGTCAGGAAGAGAGATCATATTCATTACAATTTATATCAATATGGGGCATATCTAAATCGACCAATTCAGGGACGTCATTATTTTAAACAAATAGAAGGCAAAACACATTTGAGTGAATAAAAGTATTAAAATCAAGTTAATGGAAGAATCAAATTAAACCAAATTAAAAAAAGAAGAATCCGGCATGAAGACTTTTTCAAGGGTCACCCTCATGCACGGATTCAAAAAAGGGATTTTTTCTGTGAAGGAATGCAGACAAGAAAGTCTAATAATGATTCCTCGTGACCCGAAAATCCCCTGCAATTAGGCCCAACAGATATACCATTTTAACAGAAAGGAAAATACAAAACAACAAATTAGAAGAAAATATCCACTAATAAGTAAAAATACAATAACAAAAATAACAATAAAAACAAAATACCATAAAATAGCAAGCAAACCATTAATGAAAACAGAAAAGGAAAGAAGATAACAGCAGCATGTAAAAAAATTTTAAGCCATCGATTGTGATTCCCGCTTTTCAAAACCACAAAGATAACGTACTTAAGGAAAAAACAATTATAGGCTCTCAGCGCCATCTATTGAGTGATCTAATATGCAAGGAAAGTTCCATTTTTATTTTAGGTAAAGGATTAATCCCAAACCATACCTTGTTTAATTAAAAAAGTTGACATTAATATAATTTCTAGGAAATTCATTTTTAATTAAATTTTTAATGAGGTTATTTGATGCTTCGATATAGGAATTTTTATTATTGCAAACCATATTGATCCTGTTAACTTGTGAGAAAATTAGATTTTTGAAAATTTTAGAGTTTAGATTGGAATGATAGTTACAAAGTTTTGTTATTTTAAAGTTGAATTCATCCCTTTTATAGAAGATACC
>JAPMOR010063390.1:1342-41562 GCA_026543865.1 Argiope aurantia | reverse complement strand
AGAATTGAAGCAAGGCTTCAAAGAAACGTTCTGATCTCTCTCACATCACTGGCGGCAGCGTTCTTTTAAGGCGGAATCGGATGTCTCATCCAACGATACGATAAATGCCTGAATTATCATAACTGATCCCTCAAAAATGACTTGTGACTGTGCGTGTAATATATTCTCCGGTCTTTTCTTTAATTGGCTTGAAAGAAATGCACCACTTATGTGACACATCGATTAATATTCATAAGCTTTGGGTTGATGAACAGAGCGGAGTCAATATCATTTATTTAATATACTTTTGCATTATGGTTACTTTAGTAAGAAGAAAAAATTCATTTATTGCCTCCTATTACATGTTATTTCTGAAATCGTTAATCAGTCTTTTAACCATATGAACAGACATTTTATCCAAATGAATATAAATGATAACTATTTTTTGTCTATTTAATGGGATTTTTGAAAATTTTAGAGTTTAGATTGGAATGATAGTTACATAGTTTTGTTATTTTAAAGTTGAATTCATCCCTTTTATCGTAGATACCAACTATTGTTTTATCATTAGCAATTTCGATTTAATTGCGATCCCCGTTTACTTCTAACAAGTATTTCTCAGTCAGTTTCAGCTATAAAACAATGAAATATGTATTAATGTAAATGTTAAAATATTAGTAAATATAATTATTTATTTATTTTAATAAATTTAATTTCTAATCATGAAAATTGTGCAAAAAACTAGATTTCGAAATTTGTCAGATATCTAAGGATCCAAATGCATAAAGGATGATTCTTTACCTCTTTTGAAACATTTTCCCATTGGAATTATATGCTGACATCTAGTAGTTTAGGAATTAAACATTGCTCCACGAATAGAATGGTTATCTCACTCTAAAGCAACTATAAATCTAAAAATAAAATAAAAAAAGATATTAACGACGGTATTAACATGTATATGTATATTAAATGTGTATCCTAAAAAACAGTTGCAAACACGAAGTCCGTGATACCTCAAGTAATGATTATACCTTTGGTAATGAAAATTTATACACAATTACTCCACTCTCTGAAGTAGGGGACGTTTAAGAAGAGTCTCGTGTATTATTAAACAAGGACATGTTATCATTAAAGAACTATCATTTTTTTTCCTTCATGCAAAAGAAACGAAAAATGAATAAAATATGACGATGAACAATTAAACTACCGACATTATTTACAAATCCCGTGTTCATTAAAATAGAGACAGATTAAAAAATAATTCATATATGTCTGTAACATTAAAGAACTTTTAGAGAAAAAAAATAGCCCTGTTGTTAATCTTTCTTTTTCCCTCGAATAGCCGAGTGTTTCCAGTGAGCATTTCATTTATTTCTAAAATATCATTATAATAACATTTCTAATCTGAAATCTTTTATCAGTGTTCAAAAGAATCATGGTGAATTAAATTTTCAAATTTCCAAATTAGAAAATGAAAACATTTTGACGGAAATCAAAGAAATACATGCAAGCTTAAATAGGAAATATATAACTAATTTAACATTGGCTAATGAGCTTATTTAAATGATTTGCTTAAAGAATTTTTCTCTCTTAATTACGTCCTAGTAAACTACCTTGAAATTATCTTCATGTAAGAAGTTTTTTGCTTTTGTTCAATCACTAGGATGAAATTTTTGAAGAAATCAAAATATAATAATAGCTTGATAAAGTAACCAAAAAATTATTAACTTTGGCTCTAGTTTGATTTATAGCTAGAAATGAATTTTGAACAAATATTTCAATGCATTTAACATTTTGTTTTCTCTTAATGACTTAGATTAGGAGAAAATTACCTATATTCTCAAACATTTTAATCATTATTCCTTACTTCGTTTTCTTAAAAAAATTCAAATTAATACTATATGTATTTTTTTACTGTTAAGAAACATATTTAATAAATTCAACAACATTTTTTTGCCCTGTGAATTAAAAACTCCTGGAAATTACCTTTTAATTTAAATAAACATGATAATGCAATCATTATTAAATCACATTCATAAATCAGTATCATAAAATTCCTCCTTAGAATATAATAAACTGCTATTAAAAATGTGGTGTTAAAAATTTGCTAAACAAATAAATAAAAGGAATAGATTCTAGAACAAACCTGAAACACAAAGTGAAAATACTGAAGGTAAACTTTTCCCGAAAATGCATACGAAGAACTCATTTAGCTCCAAGTTTATGGTAAAAAGGTGTCAAAGATGAGAGGTTTGCATGATAAAGTCGAAGTTCAAATCGATTTTAGGCTTTAACGTTATATTTCTTTTATATCTTTTGTGTCATAACTCCAGCCGTCAGTCATTTTAAGGGAACATCCAAAACGTCAGCTCCTCATGTTGAGTATTTTAAATTGAATCACATTCCCGTTGAGAAAGAATTGACGGCATATATTTAATGTCACATAGATCTACCCAAGGCTTTTTAAATGCCATTTTGTTTGCAGTTGAATATCTACAGACAATTCCAGATGCTCAATTTCTTACATTTCTTTCCAAAATTCTAGACAAGAACTTATATTTAAGGGAAAACTGATCAAAGATACCTATTTCAGGGCTAGTTAATTATATTTTTAAAATTTCTTTGAGAAACAATGAATTTTATGTGCATAAAATATCGGTTTGTTTTTAAACTGCCTCAATAAATACGCGCACTTTGAGTTTTCCGTGAATAATGATTTTTTTTTCTATCAAGAAATAAAGTTTCCAATAATTGAATGAACTGATAGATGTAAATTCAGTTTAGAGGAATAAAATGAAAAAAGAACTCAAATAATTGAAATTAAAATGAAAAAAGAACTCAAATAATTGAAATTAATTTCTATCCTAAAGAACAGCAATACTTTTAAAATCTAGGCTAACAATTCTTGTATATAGGACATCATAACTATATACCATTTCTATAAATACAATAATTTTGATTGTAAGAAAACCTCATTCAAAAGACATCTCACATAATTACACTGCTGCTCCTTTCGAATATTATCATTGTTAAAATATTAAAATAATTACTGAAGTAACATTAAGAATTTTTGCTGAAAAGATAAAAGCGACATAAAAAAGGAAATATTTTCAGCTTAAAACACTCTAACAATATAAATGGAAAAAAAAGATGCTTTTTCACAAAGAACAACTAGGTGGAGTTTTTTTTTTTTTAATTTCCACAGCTCATTCTAAGACAAATAATAATGTAAATAATATATTTTATAAGATCATTAAGATGAATTATATTGGTTACTACCTAACAATATTTTGTTAAAATAATGTTAGCAATCTTTTTTCCAAAAATGAAATCTCGCAAACATACAGTGTTATATTTCTGTTGATGCACAATCTAGTACACGGCTTTTAACAATAAATAGTTCTTGGTTTATGAATAATACATAGAAGAAAATTCAATATGGCATAACTTAGATCTCACATCATTAAATATCTCATCTAACAAATGTATTTCAATACGACCCCCCCTTTTTTTTTCAATCATCGAAGCTATGTTCTTAACAGTGGACTACATATGTTTACTTCTAATTTGCGATTGTTCCTAAGCAAAGTACTTGCATGTGTGTAGATCCAATTTTATGTCTGGAATCTACTGAAATTTAGGGCTAATTTTAATAGTTTTTGAGTCAGGAAATGTTTACTTTGTAAGTTAGTTTCATGAATATTCTTTTAACGTTGTTGCTTCTTATCTATGCACTTTGCTGGAATTAAGCTGCATTTGCGCTTTTCCAGTCATTTCAAAAGTTTAAAATTTAGAATGTTCTTTTCTTTTGAATTAGAACCGAGGATTTCGGGTTGTTCAGATTAAAAGAAAGTTTTATTAAGGTACTTATCGAATAAAACTATGCACAGGTCTATAAAAGAACTTCTCACAGCTCATGGTCCATCGCGCGCTTTACCAAGGATCTCTGTTTATAGCTTTGTGCTTGAGGAATTCGCTGATAAAATGTTACTTGCACAACTATTTTGTTCAAAACTTATAAAAATACAAAAAATATATATCAATTTGCGGTTACAAAAAATGTAAACCTTTCCCTCTAGCGTGCAAAGAACACATGAAAAAGGAAAAATCAACTCTGGAAGTGTTCTGTAAAAACAAAGATCTTATTTATTTGATGCACTGTAAGAATTAGCATTTGAATTATATAAGACAAATTAGTATTGAGCATAGCAAAACAGTCTAAGCTTCTAAGAGTAAAGTAAGTAACAAAAGAGTAAGTAATTAATAAAAACATTATAAAAATGAGTCTTTTTTTAAATGAACTTCAGCACTTTCAATGACAAAATTTTGATTACATTAGAATTTACATTTTGAAAGTTAAAATTGTTAATTTAAACACAAAATTAGATCTAGAAAATTTTATATTCGCATTTTACATTTTTTTTTCTTTATGAATCCAATAGCAAGGTAAATGGTGAAGGTTATTGGCATTTACATAATTTTTTTGTCATTTTTGACGAATTTAATGTGTTTCAGTACTTATTGAGTAAAGGAAACAAGAAAGAGGTACATTCAACTAGTATGTTCTTTGCTTTTATATCTTATTGGTGTTTTTAGGACTTATAGTAAGATATTTATCTTATATTAGCTTGATTTAATTCCTTTTCTTTGTGGTTTGCTTGAATTTGAAATTTCAAATTATATTTTGTTTATTATTGTATAATTTCAATGTCATTGCTTTATTGATATTAATTCGTATTTTCCAAAACCCTCAGATTCCTGGGATTTTCTGGTCTCGAGAAGTCAATACACGGACGAAAGTCAGACCCCTCACAGAAAAAAAATCTCTGCTTTGAATATCTGCTTGATGATAACCCTTGATAAAATCTTCAGGCCTGATTTATCATTTCCTTCTTTTCTTTTATTCCATTTTTTCATTTTTCATTTTAAACTTAATATTTATTTCTAGTTTGTTTAAAATCATTTGTGTTTTAGATGTAGCAGCACTGGCGCACTCTAAATACAGTGTGTCTCCCTTTTAACGGTCTTTGACTAAGGAAAAAAAATTAACTTACATTTACTTTATAAGTTAATTTCATAAATATTTTTATTAATAGTAAATTATTAATTTTTTAATAGTAATTATTAATTTTATTAATAGCATTATAGTAAAATTAGTAAAAAAAGTATTTATAACCATTCAATTTATTAACCTTTCTTTTAAACTTCTTATAATTTTTTGATTGAAAAAAAAACTCACCTAAGGGACATCTCACATAATTACATTTATGCATAGTTCAAATATTATCATTGTTTAAAGAATTTAAATAATTGCTTAGCATTAAAAATTCTTGTTGAAGAATGAAAAGCTGCATGAAAAAGGAAAGATTTTCAGCATAAGACAGCTTGCAATATTAATGAAAATAAACGATGTTTTTCCACAAGTAGTGTTTTCTTTTTAATTTTATTTCACAGCTCTTTCTAAGACAAACAATAATGTAAATAATATATTTTGTAAGATTGTTAAACTAAATTATATCGATTACTACCTGACAATACTTTGTAAAAATATTGCTAGCAATCATTTTTAAAAAATCAAATTTTAAGAACATATAGTGTTATATTTTTATTTATGCACAATCTAGTGCACGGCTTTTAACAATAAATAGTTCTTGGCTTATGAATAACATATATAAAAAAAATTATTATCTCAAGACTTAGATCTTACGTCTTTTATTATCTCATCTAACAAATGGATTTCAATAACTTTTTGCAATCGTCAAATCTTGGTTTATTATAGTGTACTAAATATATTTACTTATAATGTGCGAGTCTCCCAAGAAAGTTATTGCATGTCTGTAGATGCAGCTTTATGTCTGAAATCTACTGAAATGTAGGGATAAATCATTAAAGTAAGCAACATATACAAGCAAATGGGCATTGTTGCCTAAAATATGTAAGTCTGTAAGATAAAGAAATTTAAAGAAGGAGAAATCATTGGCATTTTGTTAAATATATAGAAACTGA
This sequence comes from Argiope aurantia, assembly GCA_026543865.1. NCBI lineage: Eukaryota > Metazoa > Arthropoda > Arachnida > Araneae > Araneidae > Argiope > Argiope aurantia. The sequence goes on along the minus strand of JAPMOR010063390.1, from coordinate 35,577 downwards.
TTTTTTAAAGTTACACAATTTGAATAAAAAGTTTATATACAGAATAACATTATTATTCATCAGATATGAAGATACACGAAAAAAGACACACCTCCAACTCCGTCATTTTTAAGTTGTTTCAATGGAAAACATACACATAGATCCAAATATTATTGAAAAGAAATCAACTGCTATTTAGATGTAACGCTGTGGTAATGGAATGCAATTAAGTTTCTCTCATACACTGAAGAAAGGGATGGATAGGCTGGCTCCCCTCGTGAATTGCGTATCTGGAGGTAAAAATCAGTTTGGTTCATTTTTTAGTCTGAGATTGTGACATCCAAAGCTATTGCGAATACTCGCTATGCTCATATATCTCCATGAGTAACTCACTTCTATTTAAAATGATTTAGCTCTATAAATGTATACTTATAAAACACTTGAAAGTATAAGTAAGTACGCATTACGCCAGCGTCATAAAAAGATAAAAAAAATCAAATAAAGTAATAAGAGCATATTAACTAGAGATCATAATGAAATATTCTTTCTGATTTCTTATTTATATCTTTTGTTTATCAAAATATAATAATATTTTATTTAATATTGAATAATGGTTCATTTACGACCTTCATTGTTTCGAACCTTCGACAATACTTCTATCGCTTTTTTCAATAAAAGCTTTCGAAATGAAGTGGTTGAAGTCAGAAAGATATGTTAAAGATAAAAAAAAAACACTATTACAGACAGTGAGGGTTTTCAAATTATCGTCTGGGATAAATGTCAAGTTTTCTGTGTGAAAGAATAGTAGTTGAAACTTCTATAGAAATTCATGGGTCATTCTAACCCCATTTTGAGCCAGGAAATTATTTCATATGAAAATGTGTGACATGCGTAATATTTCAAAGTGTTTTAGAATTATTTATTCGTGGAAAATGCATGAGGTTTTAATCAACTTTAACTAGAACCCAATGAATAATTTCATGTGAGGAAACATTATTTGGAATACAAAATCATTCAAAATTCCATATGTTGATGCAACTCTTAAAAGATTTTTCAAAATTTGGAATCCTATTCCATAGCTGATAGAAATCTCTCTCATTTAAGATTTTTCTAAACGTTCCACATTTTATTCAACACGCAGCGCTCAGTATCACAAAAATAGAAATAGAATTTCTATCCTAATTCTCTATTCTAAAATGCTTAATAGAAGTCTTCTCATTTTCACAGAAATCATCCTGTTCCATAAAATAAGGCTTTTCCCCTATTTTGGATAATATGCTTCTTTATTCTAACAACCGAGTGTTTGAATAATGCTGCATTCAATAAAATAAGCCGAGGCAACATAGGTTCACTTGGAATTTCCTTGTGAATATTGCTTGAGCTTGTAATCATATCCCAAACATCTGTTACTAAAGAGACAGGGATTGTAAGCAAGAAGGAACTTATTTTTAAATTAATAAGGAATAATTGAAGAGGTCTTTTTAAAGATATCACGATTAACGGCTGTTCTGAATCAATGGCTCTCAATCAAATAATGGCGAAACCACCCATTCAAGAACGGTGAGCGAAAATAATCTTTCTATGCATAATATCATGTAAATTTTATTTATGGAAACAAAATTTGTAACGATTATATTCAAAGACGTTTCGTTTTCTATACTTCAATCAAAAAATTGCAACCCATCTTGGAGAAGACAAACTATATCTCAAAATTTCGCATTAAGAGAAAGAAAATCAACGTGTCGAATTCATGATGAGAATGAACAGGATAACCCATAATTATAATAGCTTTGTTAATCATTTGGTAAGGATATTCCAAAGTACTGTGTATGCTCTTTTTTCCTATTTAATCGTATAAATTCTTCTCTGCCAATAAATTTCTTTTCTGGTTTTTTCAAGACCATTTTGCCTTTTTTTTTTCTTTTTTTTACATGACATGTATGTACAAGGGGTGTTCAAATGAAAAGGTACGAAACGTCGTAACAACATAATCAGTAACATATTTGCCTATGCCGCTATGAGAAAACGTAGCGAAACATCTAGAGATGCGATTGGAGTCTCTGGCATAGATGGGAGCACACGCGGGCATCCGCATGCGCAGGAGAGAGCAGATGCTCTCATAAAGAACGCCGCCCAATTGATGCTACTTTTTGAATTCCTCGAGCACAGAAGAACCATTAACTCCGATGTGTACTGTGAGACATTCCGAAGACTACGCAGCTCCATCAAGAACAGAAGGCCGGGGATACTCACGGAGGGTGTAGTTCTGCTCCATGATAACGTGCCTCCACGCATCTCCACGTGGAACTGGCCAAGTTGAAGTGGCAGCAGCTCGACCATCCACCCTACAGCCCGGACATGTCGTCTTGTGATTTTCATGTGTTTGGTCCCCTGAACAAACATCTGAAAGGGAAGCGCTTCAACTCGGACGGCAAACTCAAGAACTCTGTGAAGGACTGGGTCTCGTCAGGGACCCAGGATTTCTGGAAACAAGGAATCTTTCGGCTCGTTAATCAATGGGATCATTGTGCTCAGGCGTATGGTGTATACTTTTAATAAAGTCTTCATTTATATCCACAGAGTCATTTCGTACCTTTTCATTTGAAAACCCCTTGTACAACTTTCAGTACAAATATATTACTTTGAAATTATTCAAATCTGTATCTTGATTTTAAAATTAGTAAATATTAATTGCATTTGTCTGCATATAACCGTTCCACATTTCCCTGCTGATTGTTGTTATTCATATGCATTTTTATTATGAGTATTTTGTCACACATTGGCGTTTTTCAATGGGGTTTATTTATGTGTTTTACAATAAAATTCAGAATAAAATCGTAAAATTAATTGCACAGCTTTTGGCCACTAATAGATGCTTACAATCCATAACTAATAGGCTGTAGATTGAAAGGAATGCAAACATATTTTTATTAGTGAAACCCTTTCAACCACATCGTTTTCTTTATATTTAAAAAAATCTGACTGCTTAACAGAAATAAAATGAATTGCGAGCTCATTCCGAGCTGCAGTGTCCATGTGTTCTAAGGCCCTATTCGACACTTCGCACTTGTAAGCCTGTCAGTCGGAAATCAAATGTTCTCAATTTTAGTATGGCATATATGTGAAGGATGCTAATCAAACCTTGCTCTGGTCATCAAATCTTAGTTTAATATTATAAGATCCAATGCCAAATAGTCTTCATATAACTTTAAATGGGACATTAAACTAAACTTACATAATAATTTTAGTCCCCATCTTAAATGCGTAAGTAAAATAACAGCATGCATAATAACAGTATTTTCATACGGAAACCCTTTTATAGACACATCCTCACGTGACTCACAAACTGAAAGTTCAAATGTGAAAAATTTCTTCAAGATCACCCAAAAAACATAAATTTCATTCATTATATCCAACCTTAAAATAAAATGAAATAATTCAACTCCAAATTTTAAATCCTTGAACAAACGAAAGCGATAATCTACTTTTAGGTTTATCCCTGCTTTGCACTTCGACCCCATGTAAACGAAGAATAATGTGTCTAACCTATGAGTAATTGTATACGTTTATATGAAAGCTTATGGGAAAGATGGCTTTCTTGTTTCTGTCTTTTTGCCTTATTATCTGTGCTTTCTTCCCTCTAATCCCGATTTCATTAGTAATAATCATTTATTGCTTTGCTATTGTTTGAGCTTCTATTCAGATCTATTTCAAATAAGTAGTAAACATTGCGAACGAAGCTGATTTGCTACTTTAATACAGGATACGTCTTGCCTTCATCAAAAGATTTATGCTTTAATAATGAACGCTTATGCTCCAATATTTTGCACTCAAATTGAAGAACTGACTTTCCAGTTTGACGCCAATTCCAAATGACCTATTTAATGATGCAAAAAACTGTATGATTTCCGGAAAATGTTTATTGAACGATTTTACCAAGATAATTATCATTTTATTTCTAGTCATTAATATTCTAGATTATTGTGTTTTCTTTCAAAAAATTATATATATTTCGGCGACTAAAGAGTGCAGACGTGTAATTTTAAATTAAAATGCGAGCTATTTACACAGTTTCAAGTATTTTAGCATTCAAACTTTCATTTCTTACAAATTTTTACATCGAAACATTATTGACTACTGTGTTTTTTTAATATTAAAGAAATTGCCGCTGCCTCACAGAATTCTACAGTTCTACTGAATTCTATGATATTTTGTTTAGTTAATAATATAGTAGGCAATTATCCATGCTGCATTGCTCAGTGGCGCAACTAAGGTGGAGCAAACATGGCATGTGTCCTTGGCGCTGTTGTCTGGGGGAGCAAAATTAAGTAGGAACATATTAAAGAAAATGTGAGAAAATTTAAAGCTTTCAAAGGCAATTGGTTTCTCTAATTGCGAATCAGGACTTAATAAAAACTTATTGTTATTAGCTTAAAGTTTATGATTATTTTATATGTTTAACAAAATAAATTATAACAAAATTTGTATTAGAAGACTTCATTTTTTGGCATGAAAAGCAATAAGTAGATCTTTTTAAATATTTCTTATTTAAGAGAAAAGAAATAGCTTTACCTTTCTGTTCTCGCGAAAGGAATGAACACTCGACGACACCACAACTAGAGAATGTATAAATTTCAAAACTACTCATTATGAGTGTCGTGCTTATTTCAGAAAAGAGTCGTTTTTCTAGTACCTGGACAATGAATCAGATGATCGGAAATGACCTTTCTGAAAATGGAATCCCGAATATTAGAAAGTATATTCATGATTGATCGAACTGAGATGCACATAACAAGATCAAATAATGAATGGAAAGGACTCTTAATAAAATGAAATTTCCCATCTTTTCTTATTTGGAGCGTCAGTAGAAGACCGTTGCGCCAGATGAGATGGAAATAATCCCATTTATTTTCATTCATTGAAATCTCAGAATAACTTCTGGATGTTGGACTGTTGCTTTTGAATTCTAAAAACCGGAAATAATTTTCATTACAAATCAAAAAATCTATGATGGAAATTAAACAATAAAAATCTATACTATGATTTAGTTGATGTAAATATAATAACCGACCATTAATCGGAATTTTTACCACACACACACACATGTTTATTTACCTCACATAATTCATTTTTAAATTATGTGAGGTAGCCCGCTGATGAGCAACATGAAGTATAATGTGCAAAAGATCTTTTAACTAAAGTTTATATTATTATATCTCAAAGCTTCAATGGTATTAAACGATATGCATGAAATAATTCTGCATATTATTATAGATAATAAATGAACTACGACATTTGAATGATTTTATACATTAACAAATGATTTATTTCCGTGCTCAGAGTTTCCATGTGATGCTTAATAGAAAATCTGTAACTTATCATTAATGTTAGTGGATACATATCTCATTTTTCATGGACTACGAGATTTGTAGCATTTTATATTTTTTTCCTGCATACTATAAATATAAAACTTTTTTATCTGTATTTTTCTAATATATTAAAAGTTTCAACCTAACAACTAGTTGATTTTTTACTTGAGCCTAATTTAAATATTTAAAATTAGAAAGAAAAAGACTTTCGGTCTATATTTAGTATAAAATTTGCGAATTGATTTTATAATATTAGTTGCAAACCTTTTTTGAAATATTCTTCTAACATGTTTTATATTACATTGCTCTCTATATATGATGATCATTGTGAAGTTATTTGTAATGTTTACTCGTATCGGTTCCACAATATTTTATATTAACTGTTTAAGCTCAGTTGAATTTTCAATCTTTGTACTCTTCGGTATAAAGAGTCAGAAAAAAATAAAGGTCACTTAAAAAAAAAGGAAGAGCGCAGTTTTGATATGGGCCCTGGGTGCTGTTTTATTTTGGTAAATAATTTTTATTACTAGCAGTAAATTTTATTCGAACATTTTAATGTTGATAAATGATAAACTACATTTAAGTACGCGTAGCCTTTGGAACTTGCAATAAAATTTTCAATGTTCCTCAGAAATGATTGAAACTATTGAGACAAAGAGTAAATTTGTTATTCTATAAAATATTACATGTATTACTTTTAAATATGTGGTTTTCATCTACATTAAAGCATGTACTTTAATTTAGAGAGTTGTAATAAACATATATGTTCCTAAACAGATGTGTGGATTTTTGTATTTTAGAATATAATGACAGAAATTACAATTTATAAAAAAATAAAAAATAGAAAAAAAAAACTACATTAAATAACTGTTGTATTTCAAGAAAGTGACCAATATATTCTTCATTTCTAAGACTGATTATATTGATATTGATTCGATGAAAATTGCCTAAATTAGAAGCATTTATATATAAAAATAATTTTTTTCATTATACTATTCCATTTTTGCTTAAGTTCAGTATTTCAAGGTTGTTTGTCAAAGCCATGCCAAAAATCAAAAGCTTTCCAACTTTATAATTTATGCTCAAACATATCAAAAGTGGAAATAAACCTTTATTTCCAGCAGATCAGAGAAAGGGTGACAAAAGATTTCAGCCGAAGTGATGCAAATCAATTTTCTTTGTTAAGAATGAGTCATTTATAAATGTAGATATTTATATCGTCACGAAAAATCAATATTAATGCTCCGTATTTAATATTTTTTTCCGATGGCAGCCTCTCGATCATTTCATCGAACTTTTTAAGTTACTTTCTTGCATAAATTTCTGATATTATACCATTAAACCCTCGAATTACAAATGAATGCAAAAGTTGCCAAACTATTCCTAATCAGCAACTGTTGCATATCAATAGCAATTCGAAGGACACTGCACATTTCAAAACAAGTTGAAAGAATTTGATTAATCAATCATTTGCTTCAAAGCAATCTTAATCGAATCGTAAGCTCGCTTTGTCCTACATAATCAGTGATAAAATAGAGGAAATTCGGAAAATATGAATTTCCTTTTTTAACTATAGATTTAATTCAAACTGAAAAGATCTCCTTTGCCAGTTGGCTCGTGAAACTGATGCAAAAACAGTCTTCATATTTGTGTCTATATTCCCTTGAATTCGGAGGAATAAAAATAACTTTGTATAAAACGAATTTTTTTAATCTCATAGAATAAATTCGTAAACAATTGATCAAACAGCCTGCTTTAAAACTCCATTCAAAATCTATTTCAATCTGCTTTGAGCCATTTTTCCAGAAGACGTTTAAAGAAGAAGAAGAAATATATTTCAAAAAAGCAGAAACTCGTAAAATGATATGCGCGTCTGGTACTGAAGTGGATCTTATGTTCAAATGTCTAACTGATTTTGACAGGAAAATAAAGAAAAAATTCCCCGGTAAGGGGTTTTCAAAAACTCATGTCTTTCTCAGAAGTTATTGGAAAATCAAAAAGATGATCTCATTCCAATAAAATATGTGGACATCTTCATTTCTAAATCAGATGTTCTTGTATTGAAGTAATTATTCAAATATTTTCCTTCATCCAAATTCTGATTTGAAATGAATATGTGAAATTTTGAAGAATCGAGGGAAATCTTTGCAAGATTAAGTATGTTTACCCCAAATGCAATATGTGATTATATTTCTAAATCTCTTTTAGAATCTATTATTTACCTCGAAGATAATTCCTCTGAAGAACTGTTCTACATCTCTTTTCTAAAAAGAATCCATTCATTCATGTGAGGCTCGAATTCTGCATTCCCGTTCAGACCGGTCGAATCTCATTTCAAAAACTGGTGGATAACCTTTTCTGTCAATGGAAATAAAATTATCGTATTGTAATTGATGCATCTGATGGATAAATAAATAAAAGATATGAAGATGCCTTTAATTATGCAATGTTCATTAATTACACAGCATTGCATTTGCATTATTTGTGCTAATGATATGAATAACGTAATAAATTTTACTATTATACATAAGGCATCATTTACTTCAATTTAAGTTATGTGATATCCTGCATATTTAACATATGTATATAGTAATATTTAGCACATTTTGATCTCTTATATATTAAATTTTACAATTCAATGTAAATATTTGGTGATTCGAGTTTATAAAATGTCAATATTTGAAAAATTCCTCATTATTTTGCGTCTCTTCAAGAAAATCAGCTGGAAACTATTATATAAGTCGTATTTAATATCTCGCTTTGATTTTATAAAAAAAGAGAATTTGCTGTGCTTTGTACATGCATTTTCAAAAATTATTTACAACAAATAATTCTTATTTATTTATTTTGAATTGTATAACAATTTTTTGCTGGCAATTTGACCCATTATTTGGTTGAAATGTTTTCATACTATAAACAAAAATAAAGCGAGAAAATTTGAAATGAAAGAAAAACACCTTTATCTTCCGAATATACACTCTGTTATTATTGTTGACGCTTCAACATCTCAATGACAATAGCCAACCCTTTTCTATTTGTCTCATTTCAATCGTAGCTTCTCGTCTTAAGTTGTATCAGTGCTCGTATATTGTAGAAATATTTCTCCATCACATCGCATTTGATGAATCAACATTTGCTGCTTATATCAACGTCGAGTAGAAAGATCACAATAAAAAAGAAAGCAGATTGGAGTCATTTCAAAATGGAGCGTAGAATACGAATTCACTAGTGAATTAAATACAACAGTGCTAATGAACATATTAAATATAATTAATATGATTATATTCATCGAATCATAAACAAAATATGACATTTCTTCATTTATTTATTTATAGTTTCATTTCAATGAGGGAAAAGTTAGAAAAGCCTGTTCAAAAGAGCACTTCAATTAGAAATGTCATTACAAAATCTCAAATTTTTATAAGTTCATTGAATATAAGCAAACGGGTTTTTATTGAAGTTTTAGAGCCATTAAACACAGAATCAAAACCAATAAACATAAAAGAATAATAAACAAAATTCGTCAAATACATCGAATTTTAAAGTAGAAGTAACTCTATCAGATATATATCAGTATGAAATAAATAAAATAAATAATAATAGAAATAAATAAAAGTAAAAAAATTAGGAAAAGCACTGTTAAAAGTGACATGAGGATTAAAAAACGAATGAAGTTGCTGGAGGAAGAAAACGATTTGCATATAAAGTATTATTTCGTCTTCAAATACTTTCAGTACAAAATCCCTTACCGAATATTCCCGGGGAAATATGAGAAATGGAATGATCTCAAATTGCAAATAAACAGATTCATCACATCAAACAGTAGCAAGAGCAAAAATTATATGACTTCAATTCTTCATTCATTGGGTCTATAAAAAATTGCAGTCAATGGATGCTATATTAAATTCATAATTCTAAGCGCTGACTGATAGATCTGAATATAAATGTTATTATTAGAGCTTCATATTAATGACATTCTAGAAGCAGGAAAAATAACCATTGAATTCTCCACTCATCTGAAGAATTTAAATGACACGATAATGAAAAACATTCTTGGGTTGAAATTCTTTTACACGATCGAAATAATGTTTCAAATGCCCCAATTTTAAACATTACTACTAACAAACTGGACAAATAATCGCGGCAATATTATGAATCTAGTTTAAGTTATAACAAAGTTTTAAATTAGATATTTTTAAGTTCTTATTTTGCCAAGCAAGCTCAAGTATTAAAAAATATGAATAAAAACACAGCTGTTCAGCGAAAACCTTCTCTGAACAGAAAGCCAAAGACAAGATGAGTCTTTTTGGAGCCCGGCCAAGTTGGACGCTCATGTTTTATGCTCAAATTAGTCCATCCGATTTTCAAATGTTCCTGAAATTAAACGCCGATCAAACGAATCAAGCCGCAACTAGAATCGATTGTTTTTATCGTTTCAGCAACCAGAATTTTATAGAGATTTTTTAAGTCAAAAAAGAACTCTTAAAAAATGTAGTTATTTCTTAAAAACAGTGCATCGCAACTCCTCCCCTACATTTTCCACTCATTAAATAACCTGCCGTCAATCCCAATGCAAATGAATTTCAGAGCATTAATGCAAGATGTCATATCTGAATCTTTTTTCTGCGTTGATTAAATAAACAAATGCATGATTCTCACTATCATAAAGACATGTGGTTAATTCATTTAAACGATAGCTTTCTTTAAGCTCGTGGTATTCTAGATTTGGGATCCGATCACTAATGTCGGACTTCAGAAATAGATTAGGTCTCTACAGGGAAAAATAAATGTCACGGTTTCTGAATAAACGTAACTAAAATAAAATAAAGATCAAGAGCATCAATTCAAAAGGGAAATGTATCCTTTAGAAATTAATATATTCCCTAGTCGTTCAGAAAATAACAAATATCCTTTCAATATTAACATACTATTAGGGAATTGTAATTCCTAACAGTCTACCTGATCTACAGTTTAAAACCATAGATAAAATCAACATCCTGACTGGTGCTAAGTTACTTTTTGGAATTATCGAAAATTCCATTGAATTGCGTTATCCGAATGGGTTTAGAATTTCGGAATACATTTTTCGGGTTTTTGTCTGTAGGAAAACTCAAGTATAGGTTATAGGCTATAAGATAAACTCAAATATCCCAGTAAAACCCTAGAAAATTCTGTGGAGTAGAGTGCATTAATAAATCTGAGAAAGTGTTAAGCGAAGAATAGATTTGCAAGCATCATTAGTAAAAAATGCATAAACGTGATGAAAAAGCTAATGTATTGTCGAAATGCCGGTAGAAAGTTTTGAAGAATCAGGATATCCTAACAATATTGCAATAATACTACATCCGTTATGGTAAATTCTTTCAATAGATGAAGTACTGAAGTGCTTGTGTCAAGACATCATGCCGCGTACTTCGATCTCGAAGAGTAACTGATTCTACTTTTGAGCATCCATCTAGAATGGAGAATGTAGATGATGCAAATTATGAGCAATCAGCTTCGTATCTATGTTACTGTCTTCTCTATCGTGGAGTCTACTATTTTTTTAGGAACAATAACAAAGCTATTTAATGTAGTCAAAGCTTCTTCTTTTGAAAAATCTGTTTGCCTCAATAATCATATCTTCAAAGAACCTATCAAGGAGGGTACATTTAAAATAATATCAAGACTTAGGAACTATTAATTCGCTTTTACAACCAACATTTAAACAATTTATCGCCAGATATCTATAGATATTAGATCATTACCAGATAGATTAGATTATAGATACAACGTGGTCTGCTAAAAATCATGTGGCGGGATAAAGAAGTATAATAACCTGAATGTAGACAGCAACTGTAAGTGACAGTGAAGCAGTTATCCTCACGATTTCTATTAGGCTCAATTGCCACGCAGCAAGATAAATATATGGATGATATACTGAGAAGAACATCAGATTTAGAGTGAACAAAAACACTTCAGTTATAGTTCTTCAATAGGCTGAAAACTGAAGGAATGATTTTGCACAAATTGAATTTCAATTTGGAGAAGTTATGGAATAATTACCCATTTACTGAGCCTTTGCTCAGTAAATGGACAGTAATGTAAATCAGATTTTTTTTAATCACAGAAATAGCAGGAAAAATATTAGTAAATGTGGAGGATGATTTCGTATATCCATCACTGAGCTAAATAAGATTCCTTGATTATTATAACCTTATTGTACGTTCCTTTCAATTTCATCGAACCTGTAATAACCGAAATACAAATTTCCTTCAGAAATTTTGACAACTATAAATGTATTGAGTCGATGAACTTCACAAAGCTTTTACAAAGCAATGGACAAATTTTGAATGATCTCTGAAATCCATTGAAGAATTACAGATTGATACATATATTTTAACAAACGTCATCAAGAAGACAATCTTAAACAATTACTGATGCATCTCAGGCTGTGATCTACATAAATTGTTTAAATAAAACAAATTCAATTTTCTTGAAGTTGATCATTAGTAAATCTAAAATATATCTAATTAAAATAATTTCTATTCCACCTCTGGAGAAATCAGCATGTCTTCTTTAATAACTATGGAAAGGATTCATCATGCATTCAGAATGAAAATAGATGTCATTCTTCATGTAGATTTCACCATAGTCTTTGCAAGGATCATCACTCTATCAATGCAGTCGAAGATTTTCATCTCTAACAGAGTATCCAATAAGACTTGCCTGAAATTTGTCAATGGCGTCATACCTCAATCCAACCAACAATATTTCTAGAGAACCATATCCTTAAGAACTCACAAAAATGTCCTTGTGGTGGAATGATCCTCATATGTTACAAAATGACTCTATAGATAGTTCTGAACAGAGCATAGAAATATCTTAAGAAAGGTTATTTAACATAATTCAAACACTTGACTGATTGCAACTTAACACCTTGCACGCGAAATGCTGATTCTATACATAATTACTCACTGAATACAATGACATGTTCATTACTCCGAAAAATAAATTATCTCCTTACCAGTCTTTAGGTATTTTTAACAATCACAAATAAAAACCATCAAAATGATGCTCCATCTTGAATTGTGGCTGAAAGAAGCCATGCGTATGCAAAGGCTTGATTTTAAATTTAAGATAATCTGTTTAGTATTTCAAATAACATTTGTGCATTAATCATAATAGTAGCCTCAAATTTTTAAATAATTTGAAAAGTTCCAACGAACATACATGTCCATTAGCGCTAAAAGAACTGTAATTGGTCAGGTTATATTTTGTCGAATCAGTGCATTAATGTGAATTAAAATCTCTTGAAAGGGAATAGAGTGTTACCATGAGTCAAATGAGTTTTTGAATCAATTTTTAGATGAATATTATCTTATGTGAAAAAGGAGCATTGAACAATGTCGATTGATCTTTGAAAAAAAAATTCTTATTTTATTTTCTAACAAATCACAAATTTATTTTATTAGTAATGCATTATTTTCATTGTAAATATTATGTGTTATTCCAATTGGAGGTATTTTTAAAAAAACGGTCATTAATTCGATTCATTCATTTGATCCAGACAATTGTTACGTTTTGACCCCTGGTTGCCCTATAATTAGTACCTCTGATCTGGACTTTTTGAAAAAACAAGATAATCTCAGTGGCAAAATAGCTCAGATTACCGGAAAACTTTTTTAAATTTAAAATTGGTCGATTTAAACAATCTGCAAGCCAAACACAGATGGTAATTTCAGAAAAAATTCTGTCGAAATTCTATGGTTCTCTTAAAAGAGGATAATCTCTCTCCTTGCAACGGTAAAATTGGAAGAATTCGGGATTTAATATATGGTTCAGATGGCAATGTCAGAATACCTGAACTAACAAGCGCAGCTTTTCCGTGGCGAAATCGGAAAACAGAACTTACTTTCTAGATTACCTATTTCTATCTCAATGTTTTTTTCCAGCATGGCATTGGAGGTTCCGTGTTGCAAATCTGTTCAACAGGAACATCTTTTTAATGCATCTAATGTATTTTATAGAGCTCAATTATAGATAGCAAACTTCCATTTACTCCTCTTTTTAAAGCTTAATCATATAATCAACAGCTTCGAAGGCGTAAAAGTTTCAAACTGTCTAGATAAATAAATTGATAAAAGGAAAAATGTCTTTTCAACGTATTTGTGCATGAATATATACATTTTTGAATTTCTGAATAGCTGTCAAATACATTATTTTTATTTTATTACATAAATTTGGCATTTTATAAATTGAAAAATGTATTTAATCATTTTAAATGATTTACCGTAAAATGTTTTTCTTTGATTAAAAACTGCTAAATGCCATCTATTTAAAGATAATCTTGAATAAAGCCTTAAATATAAAATTCTTATTTCGACTGAAAGTATAGGATTGATTTTGACAAAGAATTAAAGAAATCATGAAATTTCTACTTTTCCTAAAGTTTTCACAGCATTTAAAGCAGAATTTTAAAAACAATTAGAGAAATTTCTTGACTCTGTTTAAAGTTCGAAATTTCATGTCCTTCATTGAAATGCCGCACTCATCTGCTGTGCCTTTAATTTTAATATTTTAATCTTTCGAGCCATGATTTTAGTTATATTCTGAAGCAAGCAGTTTTGCATGTGTGAACTAGTTTATCTTCTGCATTATATTATTATCTGCAAGTTCTTGAATAAATAAGTATTCTCTTCTCTGATATTTACTTTCATTAGAATAAAATATTCTTTATACTGAACAAATATTTATAAAGGATTTGTGTGATTTTGCATTGTTCCTTTTGTATAATATTTTGCATATAATATATGGAATTGTGTCCTTTTTTCTATATTATATATATATGTGTTCATTTTTTATAATTGCCTTTACCGTAATGCATAGAAACTAGTAAACAGATTTTTTTAAATTCAAACTAACTTATTTCTTTATTTTTTTTACAAAAAATTATTCCTTTCTAAATAGTTATTTTACAGAATATAATATAAATAAAACTACGATTGTAAGCAAAAATATTTTATTAAAATTTCACAAACATGAAATAGCACTAGTGAAATAAAAATGAAGAAATATTAAAGATGAAGATGAGTCAATACCGAAATTGAAAATGTTCAAAGAATAAGTGTTTTCTAGTTTTAAACAAAGTTGAAACTTTACTGTTATTCTTTTGTGAAAAGAATTATTTTAACAAAATGCATTAATACCTAAAATATAAATTCCAAATGCATTTCATCAACTTCTTTGAATTTTTGTGAATACATTTAGTGTCGCATCAGGCTGAAACGATTTTCTTGGACATTAAAGACAAACAATCAATATTAAATGCCCTAAAATCAAATGAAGTCTATGTTGTTCGAGATATAAGACCTCATTTTTCCCTTATTACTCCTAAAAGGGAAACTTTTAATCATAATATCAAAAATGGAATCTAATCTTTTATTCTTTTCAGTGATAAAATTAAAATTTTTAATTAAATACTCTTAGGTAGCTTTCTCACAAATTAATAATGATTCATAATTCGATTTAAGACTTAATTTTAAATATAGGATATTATACATTACGTAACACCACTGCTAAGCTTTACTATACCTTTGAAAACCAAATATCTTTTGTTATTATATTTTCTTGCTTAACATAAATTAATATCTAATATAATTAATACATTATTTATGCCAACGTAAGTAACAGATTTTCTTTCCTTTAAATTTTTTTGCTATGAAATAGCTTTCAGATTTGATTTCTAGTAAGAAAAAGTATGTAATAATAGTATCTTTAGTGATTCATCACTGTTAAATGTTCCAAATCTTTAAAAGATTTCATTTAAGGAATTCGCCTTATGATCTTTTCAGAAGATTTTTGATGCCTTCTTAATGGCATATCTTATTCTTTCGAGTGACCTACTAAAGCCACATTATTCATTCCTTGCCTCATAAAAATTGCGAAATTTCATTTTGAAGTCATTAAGTTTAAGAAAGGCATTTCTAGCGCTGAGAAGACAAATATTCACTTTCTCTTGTTCGTTGTTATAAAAAAAATCCTTCTGCTCATGTGAAATTAATATGAAAATAAATTTCAAAGGCCTTAAGATAAAAATAATTATTGTATTTCTATGAATATCGGTTTGGATTAACATAATTGCTGTTTTTCATATCTCATTTCTTACAAAAGAGGAAAAGATAATAAATATATTCTATATTTATAGCATCAAATTTAACTTCGCACTTTTTATATATAAATTTAACGCTTAAATTTGAGAGGCGAACGCATTGTGTTCGCATAAAATACAGATACCAATTTTTTATCAAAAACTTCCGAGATGAAGAACAAATCATAAAATTTTAAAGCTCTAATATGAATAGACTAAATACGCTAGAATTTTATTCACATTCATGACATATTTCAAATTCAAATAAATATTTAAGAATTTGTCATCACATATTCACTATGTGTAGACATTTGCTTTTCAACAATCCACACTTTTAGGATTCTTCCTCTTGATTTCCAGATTTTTGATTAAAAAGACTATATTTTCTACTTTTTCGAACACTAACAACATTGTGCATTTTACAAACTCATTTTTATATCCTTTTATATTTGTGAGTCCTTTACATAAATCATAAAATTTATTCTGGAATCTTGTAATTTTTTTTTTTTTTTCGAATTCATAGATGGGTGATTTTTATCGTAATGAATTAAAATTAAATAAATTAAGCATTGAATTCATAACTAATCTCTGAAAGTTTAAAAATATTATATTGCCCAAATATTACATTGTTTAAAATATTAAATCTAAAATACATAATTTTAGAAGATTTCAGAATTCTAACGAATTTTAGTGAAAAGTTGATTACAAAATTTCCTCTTCATAAACATCAAACAAATTAAGCAAAAACTAAATTTTTGCTTTCTACAAATCTCATCTTTAAAAAATATTTCAGCACTGAAGATAACACTGAGTAATCTACTTTTGTTTTCTCTTCTTTTACTTCGAAAAACATTCACTTCATGGCATAAACTAATTTTTCATCCATTTTTATTTCTTAAAATTTTAATTCATGTCTACAGACGATAGCTTCATTCTGTATTTAAACACCTTGCATCTGAATCAGCATTTACAATGAGAGCATACGAATACTAAGAAGCTAAAGAATGCTAAAAAATCATTTAGAATGCAGAAATATTTGTACGGCAGATGGATTCCTCCATAGCTTCAGCTGTGAATTGTCGGCAACAACTTTGTATGTCCATACCACACATCAATTGCTTCATCCGGCTGAATATTGTCAGCTGTGCATTATCTTTTGAATGAAAAGGCACATCACTGACTCTCCGACCCGCCTGAAGGCACACGGATAAAAACTGAATGACACTACAGCAACACTGGCAGGAACTGTGGTTGAGTCCTAAGGGCCATTACTGGCCACAGTACTACCCTTCCCGAAGGAAATACGTCCCGTCATTGATGGGAGGAGACAGACTCTCACCTTTTCGTCTAGTCATCAGGGTGGAGAGAACCAACCACCATGCTAGAAGTTTCGCATCCTCAATTTCGAGGTGCCCCTCGGAGAGATCTTTTGAAGGAAAAACAAACACTGCTGCATATCATATGATTCTAGATGGGTAAGATTCTTAGTTATTGAGCCATGGCACTTCGATGAGACTGAATAACAGTGGGGTGAACAATAAAGTAATCATACATTGGACAATATGGTTGTTAGATTCAAGTGGGTTTTATTTGGGGGGGGGGGGGTTCTCCTGAAACTTTGAAAATATGACATTCCCGATGACAATGCTGAGTATATAATGCGCGCATCTCCGTTGATCTTCCAACTTTTCTAGATAATGGATAATCTTCTAGAATATTCATGGTTCCACGAAACATTAATGTCGTGCATGAGTTACAGCTTGTGATGGTATTTTTCAGCAACTTCTGCAAGAATGGTATTTTTCGAAATACACCTCCGTTATTTTAAAAACAAATGCATTTCATGTGTCTGAATTCATTTTTCATGATTTCCAATAACATTATGTAGCGATGAATTATATTCATGTAGGCCATCCCCATCGATTCATTTCTTCGTGCTGTACCCCTTCTAAACATCTGCACACGTGATATTTAAAAATCGTGTACCAACATTATTTTACACATTTCTACATAATGTCAAAGAACTGTATTGCTTCAAGATTCAGCATAATTGAAAATTGAAACATAGGTCTTCGATATCTTGGATATCCTTCTAATAAATATTTGATGTAAAATAACCGAAAGCTTGGAAGTCAATAAAATCTTAGCATTGTTATAGTTGGTTTCGAGAGAGATTGATCTTATATTCGCTTATATACCGAACAGCAGGGAGTTATGTAAAACCTTTTTTTTATGTTTAAGCTACAGAAATTAACATTCTTGACGAATTGAAGAAAATAATTTAATGTTTATATTAATTCGAATCTAATAATTTTTTCAGTTTGTCATAATATTCGGTACTAAGAAATTCCTTACACAGAACAGAAATTTTTATTTTCGAAGTTAAAGAAGGGAAATGGCTTCCTCCTAGACTAACCATGTTTAAGGCCTCCTACAAGACCTCATTTGATCCTGAATACAGCAGCCTTCTAATTTGTGGAAATATTTCTCCTCGTAGGTAAAGGCCCGTTTCTAAAAGTTATGAGATTTATTTGACATTATTTTTGCAGTAAATATCATAATAGATTGTCTGAAAGTACTACTAGAGTTTATTTTTGATTTCCTTCCACAAAAGACAAGTGTGGTTATTGCATCCAAAAACATAATGAAAGCACATAAAAAGGAAAAAATATTGAAAGGGTTTTTTTTACAACTGCATACAGATAAAATTTAATAGTATATGATGATGCTGAAAACAAGAAGAACGAGAACTTTTTCTCGTCAAATAAACAGAAAAAAATTATAAGAATATAAAACATTTATTGTTATTGCCGTCTTCAATTTTAACATTAGCAAATACATTACAATTTGACTAACTTACTATTGTCGAAAATAATGACACCATACAAAAGAAACATGCCCTAAAATGGCTGTTACTTCGTGACTACATTTCCTATGTATAGCATTTTTATAAGCATTTTAATATCCTTGTACAATGCATTTATGCACTGAAGTGCTATATATGTTTTCCAAATGGCATCTGTGGAGCAGATAGAAATTGTTTTTGAAGTTAAAGTGAACTAATTATTTTTATTTTTATTTTGGTTATTCTATGGATAACGGTAAAAATTTGGCTGTGGACTAGATTCTATCGAAAATTGTTTCCATTGGGTTCCGCCCCTCCTATGGCTGATAACAGAGATACAATATATGATACTAGGTTCTATTAGATTTTTCCAGAATTTCGTTTGCTTAGCTCTGGAAATGCATCAAAGAAATTCCTTTGCAATAATCCTATCAATAAAATATTTATTTTTCGTCCATATAATACAGAAATCATCATCTTTCCCTAATGAGTACTCGAAGAAAATATGTTGTGCAAAGAGACTGAAGTCTATTCTTAGATCTGTTTTCTATTTGACAACATCCACAGTCCCTTCCATTTGGGAAAGGCAAAGGCTAGGAAATATAGACTTATTCGTTTAAAGCATTATACAAATAAAGAAAATGAAACCGTTTTTAGGAGCATTTAGATCAGAAAGCTAACAACTCTTAAGAGCCGTCATATTATTCGTAATTCTAATCAAAAATATAGAATAATATTGCTTTTTTGAATTAATTTGTATTAAATTAAGCAAAAATTGTGTTTAAAATGTATTAAATACGGTATGTGTTGAGTATAAGCTATGCTTAGCAATTACAAATTATCCAACTATTTGTCTAATTAAGAAATAAAGCATTTATAAATTTGAAAATTAAAAAATGAAAACATTTTATTAAAGGCTTCCTCTGGTTTAGCTTTGAATATTTTCTCATTTAATTTTTCTAAGTGGTTCGGAAAAGATTCTTAATAAAATTAAGATTTCGATTCAGTTTCTGAGAAAAAAAAATATTTTCTCAAAAATGGGTGCATATTTTTTGGAAAATATCAAATATGTTTTCTATTTTTATTTTAAATTTTTATCTTATGATGCTAATTAAAATCTATTCTTTATTCTATTAACCTTTCAAGGGCACTTAAAAGTAATTTATGAAACTATTTGGAAAATTTAACCTCTATTGCATAAATATGAAATATTCTGAAAAGAATACATTCGAATCAGCAAGCTGTAGGCAGGTTTTAATCGAAACAACCGTTCTTGTAGAACTGCTTGGTTTTATAAATGCTAATTTTGCTACAAATTTATAAAGTCTAATGATTATTTTAACGATTGTGTTTTTAAAATAATTAAAAATATGGTCTTTTCAAAATAAAATAATATACAATTTCATTCAAACTACTTATTATGCTGACGATATCCTTAGAATAATGTCAAAAGAAATGCCGAAGATGTTCAAAAAAATATTTTCGATTTTGTATAGTATTGTATAGTTTTTTAGGATGACCAAGTATTGACAGAAAAATATTGTTAACATTTGCAGAATTAAGTCTTTAGAAGAATATCTGATACTAAACAAACAACCTTTCTGATGATGTTCTTCTGGAAAAATCTTTCATTATATAGGAGACATGTGCTAGTTCTAGCAGGGGCAACACACATTTCACGTAGAGGTTTTCTAATTTTTAATCAGAATTTTCGCTAAATAGGATTTTTCTGACAGGCCTTATAAAATCAACACACTTATTGTCCAACCAAAATGGACGTGAGAGATTTTGAGCGTGTGCTCTGTTTAGCTTATAAATGGGATTTTTTTTCTCGTAAACTTGGATTTAACATAAGTTTATTGATATCTTCAAAGATATTTTTGCTAATTTATTTTGCATATATATTAAATTTAAAGAACCTGCTTTAATTTTTTTTTCTAATAACAATATTTTTATTAATAAACAAATTAAAATTTGTTGATTAATAAAAATTAAAATCAAGAAAAATATCACAAGTTACAAATTACCGTATTTCTTTTGGGTTGAGTTTCATTCGTCTCGGATGAAATCGTCTGTCCTAAGGATTGACATCAGAAAGAATGGTTTACTTAGTAAAAATGTCCCTCCTTTTTTGAAAAGGCGATCTAATCATAATGAGAAATGTGAACAAGAAAAATGATACGGGAAAGGTGTGGAAGAAAAATTCAAAAAATAAATAAATAAATAAATAAAGAGGATAAAAGGGTAAAGATGAGGATTACAAATTCTGAAAAGGAAAAATGGCTTTACTCCAGAGATGTGTGCAGCAACTTTGACGCTCACATCCCGTTTGGAAGCCACTTTAATACTATTTTAAGGCAGACCACGTGCTTTTGAACCTGAGCTGGCACTCCTTCCTGAAGCTTATGCGTCATACCAGTGATACCGTTTTCCTTTGAAGAAATGAGATTTTGAAACAGAGGCACTGCGTTCTTGGAGCAAGACGTTACAAATAGACCGGTGATTCTCACGATGTAAAATAGTTTCAATACTTCATTCGCAACATTTGGGAAGGAAATGTGTACGATGGAGGCAGTCTGTCATTTTCTATCATTAAAAGAATTCTGTTGCAGTCTAAATTTTTGATGATGGGTTAAACATTTTTATCTTTATTAAAATTTACTATCATTATGCCAAATAATAATAACTACCAGATATCTTCTACATTTATATTAATAAATGAATGGTATAGAAAAAGTATTTTCAATATTTCTATTCTTATTATTACGTCCCATGTTTGTAGACAAATTTTGAACAAGTATTTCCGGTGCTAAAATCAACAAAATTGTTGAATGTCCTTTTATAAAAATGATGAAGAAATAATTAAGCTATTAAAAAGTAATTATAATCAAAAAGTCGCAAATGCATTTAAAAATTTTAATATTTTTCCAGAAATTGTAACAATACCCCCGTTTTTATTATTTTTTGTAAAAAAACAAATGTTGAATATGAGGGATGTTGCATTACTGCGAAATACATGTTCAGGCAAAGAACAATGCTGTAAATGGCTTTCATTGACAGAAAAGTGTTTATATATGCCTTTGAAGGCAGACACAGGAAAGCATGATAGTGACAGATTAAGAATCTGTTATCCGAATTTGATACTATATACTGCTAAATATAAAAATATAATATACAAGCCCTAAATTCATACTTTTAGGGCTTGTACAGCGAACATACCGTATTACACTTCAGAAACAACGAATGTGTCTTTGTCTTTAAAAATTAGCTAAGGTTTAGAAGGGAAACCAGAGTTCCTGAAAATAGGTTATGCTGAGACATGCAAAAGGTCTGGGAAAATATGAATAAATTTTGCCTGACATTTAATATTTTATAGCAGATACTTTTTGGTTAAAAGCACAGTGTGAAAATCGGTTTAAGACATCAAATAAAAAAATATCAATAAAAATAGCCTTTATTTAGCTAGTTTATTCAGAAAAAAACCTAAAATGTACAAGAAAAGAGGAATACATTTGTGTAACCGAAGCATTACAATAGTTAGTTATACTGTTTATTACATTTCAAAATAATAAAAAATATTTTTAAAAACTAGATATTTTTTAAATAATTATAATTACAAAATTTAAGAATTCATCCCTGATTATATTAAGCGATGATTAATAACACACAGAAATAAGTTTTAAACATTTGTAGAAAATATAAAGAAAATAAATCATATTTAAATGCAGGCAAAGTGTAATACTTTATATTTTTATAAGGATTCTTCTGATCAAGAGATGAATAAAAACAGGTTTAAAAGTATCAGAAGTAAAATTAAATTTAATTTAATTAAATCACGCGTAAAAGTAAATTTTAATGCAATTTATTAATATCAATTTTGAAAGTTATTCGGTTGATACAAGTATTCACTGGCTATCATCTACAGAAGCATTCATTTCAGTTTATATTCTATCATGTATTGGCCTTAATGTGTTTCCTTTTTAAATGGTCGAAAATAAATTGAAGGATACTAAATGAAAGAAAAATTTTAAGTAATCAAAATCATTGACAAACAACGAGCTAACAATAGTTTCCATAAAAGTGTTAGTAAAAAAGTTAGATGGCGCTAAATAGAATGTAAACAGTGGAAAGAGACAAACGTTTAAGAGGGTTCAAGTTAATAACCCTTCATATCTCACTAAATATTTATTCTACTAGTTTGGTGATTTTAGAGGTTTTAGTTAAAATTTTCGGGATAAATCTGACGGTAGAAATTTAAAAAATCTCCATCGTCATAAATTATGGAGTATCGAATCCCCTCAAAAGGATATTTCTAAGCCTATATACATTCATAAGACACGAAGCCAATCATGCAAATCTTTCTATTCCAAATACATTCCGATACTTTGATAGTTTTATGAAAAAATTATTCAGCCCAAACATAAACCTCTGCATATCATTAAAAAAATTGTCGATATTTTACATTGTAAAATTTTGAAATTTTCAAGTTTCAAAGCAAAAAACATTTTACTTTAGATTTTTTTGTAAAAAGAAAAATACAACACATAAATTAAAATGCACTTGGAAATAAATCATTTTTTTTGCTCTATACTTTGCTTTTAAACTTTGTTAAAAGGCTGTAAACTTATAATATGGTTTTTGGTGCATTTATGTCACTGAAATTTTTTTATTATACCATTAATTAGTAAAGAAAAGAAAATTTGTGATCTTTGGTTTTCTAGGGTAAAAATATTGAAATTAAAGAATATGCGTACTAATTTTTAAAATTATTAAAGGTTTGAAAGTTTTAATTTGCAAAATTAAAAATGTCTATGAAAAATATTTTTCAGCTTTTTTCTACCACCGAGAAGCAATAGATTCTCAAAATACAAATTAGGGAGCAGAGGATTAACCTTGTAACTATAGTTTGCTCAAATGAAAGAAAAGTGGAAAGGGGAAAGAGGAGAACCAGGAAATGTCTCCCCACAGGGATAATCGAACTTCCCGGGAGGGATACGAACTTGAGAAATTCGGTCGTTTATATTGCCATGTAGGTTTATATTTCTTGAAGCAGCCCCTTCTCAGACGAAGAAAAACTTTAGAGAACCCATGCTCAGAATAATTAGCCACACTCAGGGCTAAATTTATTTTAATTTACTTTACAACTTGTCAAGTGTTGTGAGATGTATAAAACATACATTCTTGTATTTATGTATTTTTGAATTTGAATAATTTTCCGTAAGAAAATAATTTGAATAATTTTCCGTGTCCTAAATTTTATTTCTGAATTTGAAAATCAAATCATAAAAAATAAGCCTTTTAGAGGTTTAGTATGATCGAGATCATTTTTGCATTTAAAGTAACAAATTTATTTCTTTTATGTTTGCAATTTCCTCAAGGAAAAAGTCATTACTCCAATGATTTTTGATTTGTAGGACAATAAAACATCGCTCAAAACAATCGAGATTTTGTAATAGTTTTCTCAATTTATATATTGCGTTCTTGTGTATGTTAACATTAAAAAACGTCGTTGAGTTACATAAAGGAAACTGATATTCAAATTATCTCTTTGAAAATGTCACATGACATTCTAAAAACAGTTTCAAAGCGTTGACATTGAAAGCAAAAAAGCGATGTGGAACGGTTCATTACGAAATCATCGAAATGAGAAGCATTTGAAACAAAGTCATGGAAATTCCTCATGCAATGAATCCTAAATCTTACATGAGCAATTTAAAAAGGAATAGATTTCCTCCTGATATCCATCTATATCTATACTTATAAATAAAGCTCAATGTGTGTGTGTGTGTTGGCGCTCTACAGGCCAGGTACCTACAGCTACCAAATTTAATACATGTATACCTTGGAGGCCGGGAATGTGAACCTGGGATTCCTTTTTTTTTAAAATTTTTAATTAGAATTTTAATTATTAATTAAAAACTAACTTTCCCGCCAAAAAAATCTTTTTCTTTTTCCCCACCGCCAAATGAGTAAGGCTTCAGTTTTTTTTTCCCAACAGTAATGAGGCTAGGCTTAAGATTTTTCGACCGATTATTTCAAACGATTCTGTTTATTTTCTTAATGTTTGATGCATTTAAAATTAAACATTGTTAATTAATCGATCTTTCAGATTCACTCTGAAGTACTTTTGAATTAAAATAAAACTGAATAAAGGAAATTAAACATTTCTAATCTGCATAGCGTTACCCCAACTGGCGTAGAAAAGCTCACGCATTTGCGTTACCGTAACTGGCGTTGAAAATTCACGCATGCGCATTGTGTTCTGATTGTTGACATGACAATCATTATCAACGGATGATTTAAATTATTTTTAGGTTAGTTGCATGCTTTTGTAATTAGATTGTATTTATGTCAGTTATATAATTTTTGTATATGCTTATAGTTTTAAATACATCGTTTATTAAGTAGTTTTTTTTACCTGTTTTCGACCGATTATTTTAAACGATTCCTTATTATATCTAGTGTTTGATGCATTTAAAATTAAACATTGTTAATTAATTGATCTGGTCATGATGAATCTGAGTTTTGAAATTTTGTTGACAAATTCTTGAGATATTACATAAATTAAGAAAGATATTCTTTAGTGCCCATAAAGTTTAAACGCTCAGTGACTGTTTTCAGTAATCATATTACAAAAAAATACTTTGTTTCAGTAAAAAATATTATTATATTAATTGCAGATTAATCCTTTCCACTTTAATTTAAAGTATAAATTCTACGGGAGCTAACAGAAAATTAGAGAGATACATATTACGTTATGACTGAAAGCGTTTATAATATTATGACTGATTTATATGACTATCAAAATTTGAAGTTTTAAAATATTTTGATGAAAAAGCTATTAAAGTAGGAATTGCATAAAATATTTAATTATTAAAATTTTAACGAACATTAAGATTGGAGAACCGGCTGGTCGCCAAAGGCGGCTAGAACTTAATAAATCGTTCTTCTAGGTAATTTGCAAAGATTCAGAGCTCATACTTCTCTGAAATTTCAGATATTTGCCTTTAACATCAAAATATCTATTTTTATAATTTATCAACAAAAAGCGATTACTCATTAAAAAAATATTTTTTCATTAATTATGGTGTGGTTTAATATGGGGTTTTCGCCAGTTAACGGATACCTCAAGGAAGCGCTTGCTGTTCATTTTTAAAAAAATAATATTAAAAACTTCATAAAGCAGTCAATTCCGGCCACAGAAATTCGGAACTTTTTCTTGTTTCAATTGTTGTCTTGTCAAAAACATTTTACCAAATATGGTGTAAAACTGGATAAATAGTTGAGCATATTTTTGTCAGCATTATATTTATTAAATCAATCAAAAAATCGTGTCATTCATATCATTTAAAATATTTTTCCAAGTGGAAGTATAAGCCTATCTCTAACGTTTTTGCAGTTGGGTATTCGACCAACAATTAAAACACATTCCTTGAAATTACATACTATAGAGAAAGTCCTCAGAACGAGGCAAAAGAGGTTTTTTTTTCCCTTTAAGTGTCATCATTTGGGGCATACTTACAGTTATTATTAAATAAGGTAGGCAATTTTATGTCAAATGTTTGATTTCTTGATAGATCGGTAATAATAAGTGTAAATATTACATTCTTATTTGCCCCATATTTAAAAAAAAATTGTCAATAAATAAGTTACCTTCTTGCACTCATCTATAAGCACACAAAGTATAACGCTTATATCTGTAAAATATGCTAAAATATTAAAAAGGAAACTTATTGATTTAGATCATTCTCCCATATTTCAGAACATAATAGGTTATTAAAAAGGTAACTCAGAAAATAATAATGGATTTATTAACTCTAATATTTTTTAAAAAAATCAAAATAATGTATTAATTAAAGTGTTTTCAAAACGTTCAAAATAACACCTTCGACACATATAGAAAGTTATGCTCTTCTAACAATATTTGCGTACACGTATTCTCATTCATCACTTATGACATTAAGACAGGTTTCTTGATTTCGTCGGAAAAGATTCACAATAGAATGGGTTACACATAAAAAAAATGAAAGCGATTCAAAACTACGTGAATATATCGATAACCATTCAGCGTACAGCTGTACAAATCAGGATATTTCTAAGAAATGCCGCAGCACACAATAATAGATAATTGCCACTGATGATAAATATATCAGCAACATGTCAGATGAATGCACAGGAATTTTGTTGCAACAAAATCTTTCCTTTCAATGAAACCATGTATGGTAAGAAAGATTTCAATTCATTGCTAATTCTATTCAAAGCTGCTAAAAATATGTATAGGGAGAGAGAAAGTTCGTAGAATATAAGAGTGTTAGCTATAAAAATATAAGAATAGTAAAATAGGCCTATTGGACCAACCCTTCTAGTGAGAAACAGGCACAGGGGGTTTCTTTTTGAAGTTCTGTTCTAGTTTTTATTATTACTCCTTCTGGATTTTTGAATGATTATGTTCGGTAGACAATCATAATTTGTATTTATTTTACAGTTCCCTAATAGAAACATTCCCAAATTCCATTAGGAAAATTCTCTTCTAAAAGCTTAGCAAAATAACTACTAATGCCACCCCCCCCCCTTCCTTCTCCCACGTTTTCCCTTTCATAGGGGAAAAAAACATTTGTTTGCATCTAAACGGATCAACTTTTGACTATTTAATACTGCTACTAACTCAGGATAAAGTGCTTTCTTAAATATTAACTTTTATTATAAATACTTATTTTTTGAAATATTTTGTTTAATATCTCTATTTCATTTCAGTGCACACAATTAGTCAATAGTTTGCAATTCCATTATTGCTAAATATAAAGATTTACAGGTGATGGGTACTGCGGCCCAAATGAGTTGCTATTCCTTCAGCAATTTCAGTTACTTTTCGCTGATCAATGATCCAAAGATAGAGTTAAACGCGCTTAGTCCGCAGCTGAATAGTTATTCTGATAGAAAATGCCTCATTTTGTGATGACTCTCTAGATGGTGCCAGAGATTATTATCACAGAAGAATAGAAATATGCTACTCAGTCCAGAGCCCTAAAATGGAAGATACAGAAGAATGGAAGATACAGACATCCAAGAGATGAAACAATTTCTGTTTTATATGCTGAAGCCACGGAAAAGTCAATGCAAAAGCCAATATTACATACTCCATTTCTTGGAATGTTATTAAATTATGAGAGAGGCAGAATAGGGACTACTATATAAGTTCACGAGCTTCGAGAATAATAACTCTTTCGATTAAAAGTTTTATCTAAATCCTGAGCTTCGGAAAATGAGTGAATTGTACAATCCATTTGTACTACGATTGAAATCTGTGTATGAATCGAAACCGTACATAAGGAATTTATTCCAAACAAATCAGTTGGCTTTTGAATAAATTTATTTCAACTTTGTCGGAGAGTAGCTATATTTGAAACTCATTAACATATATAACATACATTTTTCAAGATAAATACAATGAATATGGTTTTCTACAATATACGTGACAACTTTACTTCGAAAATTAAACGGAAAAAGGATACTTTTTATCATCGGACAACAGCTATACCTCTCTTGGACGAGCAGAGTTATTGATGAACAGCAAAACCAACATGTGTAAAACAATGGGAAGATATTGCATTTATTATTAAAAAATTTCCCTGTAAAGAAAGGTGTAATAATATCATTTCAAAAAAGGACGTCATGAAAGGGGAAGACAAAAAGTAACTCTTACTATAAGCACTTTTCATAATCCAGATATGATACAAATTAAATTAAGAGAAAATTCTTTTGTAAAAATGAAACTCAAAGCAGCTATTTTATAATTATACTATAGCTGGAATGCACAAATAAGTTCAATGTCTATCCTACTATCTTGCAGAGAGGAATCTGCATAAAAAATATTACAAGAAACTTTTTCATCGGCTGCTAAATTAAGTTTAGGTGGAATTCCTTTGTAATGTATAAAAATAACGGTAGGAGTTTAAATTCTATTATTTTCGAAAGAAACTGATAGAACGATTGACCGAAAAACGAAGTTCTAATCCTGGTATTTACAGCTACATTATCCCTGATGGATCTAAAAATACAACCCGCTTAGTTGCAGATTTTTCCTTCACTTGTTAAAAATGATGTTTCTAGGAAAAGAAATGCATTATGCTGCCTTCAAATAAAGTAGGCCGGAAACGCTCATTCAAAGAGAAATGAGATTTGAATGCAAAGATTGTGATTTTGCTTTCTCTGTTGTAATGTTTTGAAATATATCACACTGTAATGAAGTTATAAACAATTGAGAAAAGCGAGAGTATCCAAAATTTTCCTTTTTAAAATTATATTGGTTTTTTTAATGTATTTTCAAATGAATGTTTTTTAACAGATAGTTTTTGTTAATCTTTATAAAAATTAATGCAATCTAACAAAAATGAACTTGGAAATTGTTCTTATTTTAGTCGCCAAAACTTGTTTTAATAGAAATTACGCTTATATGCTTCTTTTCTGAAAGAAAATATCCGGCATGACTCGTTAGCCGATGGAGGTTAACATGTTATTTATTGTTTCACGGATTGTGGGTGAAATATTGCGGCAATTATGTTGAAATTAGAGAATGTATTTGACTATTATATGGTGCAATTTTGTTGTTGTTGTTGTCTGCCTGATTCATGATAATTAGTAACGTAGAATAAAATAGGTTTCCTTTACCTTCTGTTTCAATAACATTAGATACAAATTTAAAATCATATAAATTAAATTCTATTTTGTTTAAGATATTATGTACAATGTGAAGGCGGGAACTTACATGTATTTTATTTATTTAATTCATGCAAAAAAGGTTGTTATAATCGAAACATTTGAGTTATATACATATATAATGTTTTATAAAACCTACTAATGTAGCAATAAATAATATGTCATGCATTAGAGTCATGCGGAATAAAATAGTCCTACAATCTTTCCTTTCACTTACAATACCTTAACAGAGTTTTTAAAACGTCCAAACTACTTTTCAATATTTTCAAAGATAATAATTTTAATAAAATCACAAATCAAGTTTGTAAAGGCAAAGTATTGAAACCACGAAAAAAAAGAATAGTAAAATGTGTCAAACATTTAATAAAATTCAAGAAAATTGCTAAAAATCAATAGAATTGCTTTCACATTTTAAACTTACATAAAAAAATGACTTTTAATCTATTTTTAACAGTACTTACGGAGGTAAAAAGTTTTACTATCCCAATTTTTTAAGAACAGATAAAACTCTATGATAAGATCTACCAATAAAAGTAAACCACCAAAAAAAATAACATGGTGATATGTTTGAGGACCTAATGTTGTGATTTAAAGTGAATTGGGCTCCTCCCCAACAAACTGGCTTGTAAACTTTCAGCCCCCCCCCTCCCCTCAAAAAATTCACTATAACAGAAGAACCATCATGCGTACTAAACAAGCGCATAAGAATAAACTATTTATTTTACTATTTAAGGCCTTAATTGCGAAATTTAAACTTCTGATTCAGTATTATATGCAATTAAATGTGTTCATAGTGGGAACAACGGAAAATGTCAGCACCATTTACACTCATGTCCATAAATTAAAGATAATGCAAGTTCAGGAAAAGAAAGAGTCAGAAGCAAAACAAATGTGACTTATTTGTAAAGCCTATTTATTAAACAAAAGGAAAAGAGCAAAAAAGATGCAATTTGTTTGATATCGTTAGTAAAAACTGCAATTTTTTGCTCCCTGGAACAAATACAAAAAAAAAAAAAACTATTTACAAAAATCAATATTACATTATTGGTATGATGGTAAATACATAGTATGTCTCCCAGACGGTTCAATACAGTCCGTGAGTATCAAATGTGAGCATGATGAGTATCAAATTATCGATCTGATCTTGTTGAATACTACACCACTCATCAAGCAATGCTCTCCGATGTTCCAGTAGACATGTAGGAGGTGGTTGACGGGCTGCAACTCGTCGGTCGGCCAAACATGTCCCACACATGCTCTACTGGATTCAAGTTCCGTAAGAAAGCTGGAGAGTCCATACAGGTGATATCCTCCTATCGAAGGCATTCATTTACAATGTTTGCACGGTGAGGACGGACGTTGTCATCCCTAAACACGAATTCTGCGCCCATGGCGTCCCGAAACAAACGTACATGTTGTTCCAGAAGGACGTCCCAATAGATTTGATCTGTCATGGTTCCAATTTGAACATACATGTCAGTTCTGGTACCCAGAATAATTCATCCCCAAACGAGCAATCCTTCACCACCGTAACGGTGTCGTTCAATGATGTTCTCTTGGTGATAACGGGTACCTGGCGCTCTCCATAGGAAAGTCCGGCGAGAATCTGACTGCAAACTAAACCTGGACAGGTCGGAAAACATCACACATGCCCACTGTTGCGGTGTCCACAATGCATGCTCTCTACTCCAGGCTAACCGCAGGCGAAAGTGAGTTGCAGTAAGTGGACACATCTAACAGACCTACAAGCATATAGACCAATCTGCCCTAAGCGTACTTACATGGTTTGCCTTGAAACTGTCGTACCAGTGGCTGAAGAGAGCTGACGGGACAGATCTGATGCTGTGCTCTGTCTGTTTCTTTTGGCAGTAACTACCTCATTCGGCGTTGTAACTCGGGCTCGACCAGTGCTGTAACATCTACTCACATTACCATCATCTTGGAATCGTTGCAAAAGCCTGGATATGACACTATGGGTGATTCCAAGTTCCTCGAATACTTCCAGCTGGGTACGCCCCCATTCCATATGGCGGATAATTCTACCATGTAAAAAATCATCCAAATGCGTCCTTTCTTTCATAATTATGCGGTAATTCCACTGAAAGGCTTGTAAAGAGCTTGCGAAAAATTTTACTTCTTGGTCTGTATTCCTTATACATCAATCTCTTACACTCTCGTCATTGTGACGTACTATCGGTGTCATCTGTGGCTTTCTGCAATTTGCATATGGTTTTTGAAGATGTGTGTAGTCATTTTACTGGAGATATATGTATTTTAAAGTTCGATTTCCACGTGAATTATCCTTAATTTATTGATATGAGTATACTTGGAATATTGATTTATTTAACAGAATGATCAAAGAATAAAAAGAATATTTCTATCTTTATATTTATTAATTTGTAGGCTATCTTATTATATATATCATTATGAAACTATTTGCATAATAAGTGCTTATATGCATACAAGACCTAAAAGGGAATTGTAGAATCGTGATGTTGATATATCTGATAACTCTACCAATAAAATATCTTCCTTTTACTTATTGTTACATGAAGAAAATATATTTTACACACCTCAAAGGTTAATAAAAACAAATACAAGTAATAATCTCTTTATCCTTAAAATTTAGTGAGTTAATTTTTTGCAGATTAGTAGATTGAAAATATATTGATGTTACGGATATAAAGCATAAATCTAAAGAGCAACAGTTTTATGAAAATACAATAATACATTTATTTTTGAAACAAAGCAGGCTGGAAAATTTATAATATATCCTTAATATTTTTAAGCATAATAATATTTAGAAGAGAGAATACTATTAATAAACTGCTACATGTATAAAGCAAAAATTGTTGAAAACGTTCTACAGAACAGACTGATAAATTGAATGTTACCAGATTCAATTGACAGTGATTTCTTGAGTATTAGGTGTAAAAGAAAGAATTTTTCAACATTCTAACTAAATTTTTAACTAATTGAAATTTTTACATTTCTCCTTAAGATATTCGAATTAATTCACAGTACCAAACCCATTTTTATACCACTTTAAAATTAATGTCAGGGGATTTCAAAGTTATCAGTACAATTTTCTTTTTCTGAAAGAATTTTTAAGAAGTAATTTTACATATATTTTGCAATAAATGTTTATTTTAGTAGCTTCATTTATAAGTAATAATATACATCTTTATCTGCATTTAGCCCTTGCTATATAATGAAGAGAAATTTTAAAAATAAATCAATAATAAATAAATAAATAATAAAAGATAATAAGTAAATTATAAGTAAGTAAACATAATAATAAATCATGTTACAATGGTTAAAATGTCTTCCTTTTTTCTCCGTGGTTGGCCCAACAGTGATTGTTTTTATCAATGGAGATGTTTCTCCAGAGAAAGGCCAAAAGAAAATTCCATGAATGGATACAGGTGGGATTTACAAAACCTATGAAAACCTAATTTGAATGATTCCAACGATTATCTTTCCACGTGGAGGAGGTAGGGAAATATTGTTTGGTTGTGGTTCAAGGAATGAAAGAAACATCGCTTTTGCTACAAATCAATGGTCATCGATCACTTGTTTTCAGATAACGGAAAAGCAAATGACTCTAAAGAATGAAAACTATCCAAATTGTACAGAAATTATTTTCAGTTCCTTGTATTTTGGGGGTGAGAGATGAGTTTCAAGTGTCACCCTGTTTATTAAAAAGTAAAAAAAGGAAGTGGATCTAATACAAATAAGTGCAGTGAGTCAAAAACCTGGTTTTTCTAGTAATTTCTTTTGTAATTAGCAGACAAATCTAATAAGTAAAATAAGATAGTTATCGGTAACTTAATTTTCATACAAAAAAATCTTACATATCAGTATTCAGTTAATGCTGTTCTTATTGTGTCATCATTATTATGGAGCTTAAAGGGCGTCAATTATTCAATAATCATATGTGAGCATCGGATTTGTCACTATTTGCAGCTGTTCTTAGTATAATCTTTTCTTTGAAACATTATCTTGAAGAAGAGTAGGTTAAAATGAAAACATTAAATGACTTTTTATTATTTTGCTCCATAGATATACGTCTTATTCAAAGTCTTAAGAATATCAAAATAAACCTAATTAAAAAAACTAATACACTAATAAAACCATTAAAAACTAATAAAAGCGCAAAACCCATGTTTCCATAGTTGTTTGCATTTTGTTTTAATATATATTATAAAAGACAATACTGACGCAAAGAAAAACACCCCAAAAAAATGACACATCTTTTAAATAGCATTCAAAATATTTTTAAAATTGCTTTTGCCACCGATATGTCTTTGAGACCAAAGCGATACAGTACCGAATTTTAGACGACCATAACAGATGCAAAGCAGGAATGTACACGAAATTTCTCTTCGAACCCATAGAAACTGAGTTTGATCCTCAGGCGTACTTCACGTCAAATTCACGACAGCAAGCATTTGAAAGAAATTCAATACACCTTCAGAACCTGTAAACTAAATCCACTAAAAGTGTTATACGGTAAGACGATGCTGAAAGTAACTTTTCTGATATCACTCAAAACGACGAGGCTATTTTTTACCACTTTCTTATCCGACCAACCTTTCTTCTTTCACTTTTTTTTGTATAGTAATATTTTTTAAGTTCCCAAGCATTTTCATTCGCGATTTTTAAAAATTCTTCATCCTTTTAGAACATTTGTAACGGCCGTAACAGTAGTACATACAACTAAACTTAAGCCAGAAGAATCTTTGCCCATTGGAAAGAAAAATTTTAAAATGTGAGTGAGAATCTTTTCTTATTTTTTTTATTCTCTCTCTGGAACTAAGGTGCTGCTGTAAACATCGTATTCAGGTATGGGATATAATAGATACGAATATTGCTTCGGGCCTGATCTGTATGGAAAAAAATGTATTTGTCCCAAGGCTTTCCTGGACTTATCTTCTTTGCTGTAGACGGTGTGGGTTGGATATTTTCTCCTTCTTTCTAATGTACGAATATTGGGGGAAATATAATTGGAAACGGTGGTTATAAACTTTCAGGCTGCTCTATTCGGTTCTTTTTTTTCTTTGTATATTTTAAAAGATGTGTTTTTAAAAAATGAATCTGTAAAAAATTGTCTTAAATATATATTTCTCAGTAATACTATATGTGAAACTTTCACTGATTAACGAAGATTATATAAAGACATAAAATAGTCTGAGAT
>JAPMOR010063383.1:110396-165337 GCA_026543865.1 Argiope aurantia | reverse complement strand
TTATACTAAATTATTTGCTTATTAAATATATATATGCAGAATTTCCTATAGAAATATATATTCTGAGATATTAATAAGCAAATAATTTAGTATAATACCCTTCATGATCTATCTTAAGTGAATCAATTTATTCTGCTGAACATTTAATTTTAAACTGCCAAAATCAAAAGTGCTGCGAAACAAAATAAATATTCTGTCCAGAGAATTGGCATTTTATCTAAGGAATGACAGGGTTAAAGCAATATTTTTAGCTTTCGAATGGAAAATTCAAAAGAATCACAATAAAATAGCTTTTCCTTTTGCAAGGTTTTAGAAAGTTAATTTAAGAATACAGTACGCTACCGAGTATCCGCCCTAATGAGACGGAAGGACAGGCCGAATAACAAAAAAGCCGGATGAGCCGGAGTTCTATGAACTCATTTTTTTGCCCACCAATATCAGATAAACTACGTTTTATACCAATACTCACTGTTAGAATACGTATTTTCTCACTTCTTATTAAGTACTAAGCCCTCCATTCATCTCAAGTCATGTAGATTGTAAACACGGACGCAACCCGGTGAAACTTAAAAGCATTTGGCGATAACGTGCGGACTTCAAATAGAAGGATCTGCACTTGTAGTTTATTTATGTTTATATACTGCCCTATTAGCATTTATGAAAGAAAGTTAAAGAATATAATCTGTTCACATTTTAACATGAATTCTGTACACTTCACTGTGTTATATTTAAAAAAAAGCATTAAGCGTACCTCAAGAACAATTTACGAATCCTGTACGTACTGTGCAGTTATAATAAGGGACAGCGGCAATAATTAAAGTACGTTACACACTGACGAAACAATGAACAACAACTTTTCGTGTCACAACTTGTATTTTACACACGATACGTAGGAAGATTAATGCAAGCTCCCGCTTGTAATATTACCATTACAATATCTTGTCCTCCTCGTTTAATTTTAATAAAAAAATAAATTTAAAAAATTTAAATAACTAGGCCGGATAGTAAGGAAATAGGATTGATAAAGTAAATTATTGATAAAGTAAAGGAATATTATTGATAAAGTAAAGGAATATAATTATAAAACAATCAATCAACACGAATCATAAAATGAAAAATAAAAATGCAAAAAGAAGAAAATTTGGAAATAAATAACTGAATTTTTCTCGTTGTGAATTGAAATATTTAAGAAGCCAACATTGCTCAATTATTATACACCATTTTTACATTAAAAGGTGTTAATGATTTTTTTGAAATAATTGAATCAAATATTATGTAACATGGATTATGATTTGTAGTCCTAATTTTTATATGAAGTTCAATTTAATATATCTATATCCATATATGTTTAAAACTATTCTTATCGTTGCGTTATAAAATGCTATTTTATTCAACTTCACGCATGGGCATTTGTTGCATCATAAAACATACATTAACTAAATATAGTGTTTGTAAAATTTACTGTTACAAGGTCAAAAAAATAAACTTCTCTTTGGACATTTTCAAAATATTACAATGGCTAATTTTGAAATGGTTCTTTTGATACGTTCTAAACTACTTGTCTAAACTTCCAGTTACTTACTTTTTTGAAGACTTCCTTCCAATTTGCACATAATCTCTAAGAATGAAAGAGTTATATCACCCTAAGAACTCTCTTAAAACTGGAGATACCACATTTATAAGCAATGCAGCAAAGCCATTGTGACAAGAAATGTTTTCGATCTGAGAGAATTTTACGACCGATTTTGCTGTTAAGCTTCTTTATTCTGTGCTTAAATTCAACTTGAGGCTTGTTTCATGCCTTTTCAGTCGTTAAATTGAAATGTACTTTTTATACCTCGTTATTTTTTATTTCAATTTCTGAACCAACAAAGAATGCTATCAGGAATTATCTTTATTGTTCCTATTAAAATCACTTCTGCGCTTTAAAATTTTTAAACCCTTGATAAAAATATCTAAAGGTAATGCTAATTCACACACACTATGACTTTTTTTAGGGATAATTTGACTCCTAAGTCTTATAAAGTGTAAGCAATAAATTTTAGAGATGAATTAAAAATTTATGGTAGTAATGTAAATTATTTATAAATAAGTATATGACAAGAAGGAAGCTCATAATCAATAAAGAGGTTTTTCATGAAATCTAGCAGCGAATTATAAGCATCAAAAATTCGAATTTTGTAAATGAAAGAGCATCTTAATATTCTTCTACACTGTCCTTATCATGATTGGTCGAAGAAATAGCTCAAAACATTCCATATCACATGATTACAATTGCAAGTATAACGAGTTTTCTCTGCTTTTTAAAATTTTCCAAAAAAATTATATAATTATTTTCAGAACCTTATAATCATTATGCTTTCTATCACAATAGTTTGATTTACAACTTCCTGAATTATAAGAATAATTTCCAAACTTTCTTTCCCTTAAAATTGTATACATCTTTAATAGAAGTTAAATGCTATTGAAAATATTTAATTAATTTAAATTAGATTTTAAATTTTAGATTATGTTTTTCGATGTATTCAGAGTGTATTGAATATATTATAAAAAATAAGAAATCCAACAGAAATAGCGGCTTTTGCTCGTCGCCAGCCATCCTTAATATAAAATATTTGCCACAAACGAAGCCAAATATTGGTCATACAAAGTATAGATTGTAACCAGCCATTGGTGAAGAACGTAATGCGATAGGCTATCTTCAAGCATGCTTGAAACCAATCCTCGCCAAGCTAAAGTATTGGCTTAAAGTAAAATAAAGTAGTGTCATTTTCCCAAATATTGAGGAATTTGAACAATAGCCAAATATTATCTTCAGAAATGTCACATCCACATATGTTCCATGTTAACAAGTGGCATTAATTAATATAATAGTTATTATTAATTAATATTTCAAGCGTCGATGCCATGAAATCACAAAGTGCGTTTAAATGAAAATGTTTTATGAACTCTAACATAAACATGATTAAACGATCAAATAAGGCAAATATCGCATTAATAAATTAATGGTTATTTATAGGGAAAAAAATGAACATAACTAATTTCAGAAAAATTTGAAATAATTAAATAAAAAAATGGTAATTAAGTTGTGATACTTAACATTTATTTTCCGATTTTTTTTCCTGATATAGCTGATTAACGAATTTTGCTAGAAATATATTATCTTTTACCTTATAATTTACATTCATTTAAAAATTTCCAAAAAGTTAAATGCCGATTCCTTAAAATGTTGAAGTAAAAAAAATTATGAATTACAAAGCACTGAAAAAATAGGTGCAATTTGTTTTAAGGAAGTTAGAAAAATAAATATTTATTGAATGTAAAATAATACACATATTTATAATATAACTTTTATAAATGTGTGCATCAATTTTCCTATACTTTTTTAACATATTTTATGTTTTAGTATAAAATTTTTTTCTTAATATTTTTATATCCAAATATGTTTTTAATATACCTGAAGTAATTGCATTAAATCCCCAGATTAAACACTTTTACGTGAATAATTCACAACGAAAAAAATCATTACATTAAATCACCAGAATAGTCACATAAACCGCCAGATTTCATTCCCTTTTACATTAATAACTTTCCAACCAAAAGATGGAAAAGGAATTTATTTTTTATTAAAAAAACGTTTTTTCAACACTTGGTTTAAGAACCCATTCATTCTTCCTTCCGCCAGAATGACACGAAAAATGTTATGCTTCCCAAAATTATTTTAGCATATAAAATCTACACTTAGAGAAAAAAGAATAATGTTTCTGCGAATTGTGATAAACCTCGTCCCACTTTTTTTTCAAATATATCTGCGATTTTTTTTCCTACTGCAGTTGCAACTGTGACTTAGGAATCGCTGCACCGTTTAATGTTATCAGGACCGTTCCAACTGTCACATTTGCTGTCGTTTAGCAGTTCACCCTTTGCGAGGAATCCACGCCTCGTTTCTTTGCTTGGTTAAGATAAGAGGGGGAGCTGACTTCATATTCCCCTAGAATGACTTCAGTTACGAGAGTAAACATGGGCTCACTTCGGAACATAACTGAGTTAAGTCAGGATAAGAAGCTTTGCTGTGTAAACATGGTACAGATTTGTGATTAAACTGAAATATTTGTCTATTTTTATTCTGTTTAATCTTTAAATAAAATGTACAGGGGATTCTTTAAATTCCGGTTTTGGACTGGTGTGATTTCAACTTATAATTTGCCTTTTAAAATTATAATTTTAATCACATGGTTTTTTTTTGTATAGTTAACGTTTGCATCTTTGTATCTGGATACCTCATCAATAATATATATGTCTATCACGTTGGAGCATGGTGAATCTTGTGAATAAGATACAAGTTTTCCTATCTTCTCAATATAAAAACTAGGATTTCAAGGATTTTTTTTTTCAAATTGTTTCAACTGGCAATGACAACGAACAATGAGATTCATAGCAACACTGAATTACATTGCAACTTTAAAATATTAACTGCTATCCGAATTTTTTTTTAATAATCAGAAATACAGGGTAACTAAACTGGTATCAACAAAATCTAATTGTTAAATATCAAAATTTGTTAAATTTTTTTTGCTCTTATGCAATAACAATTTCAAGAGTAATTGCGAAAAGATGCAAAATGTCACTTAATTTTAATAAATTTAAATTTCCAAAATAAATTTGGTATTGCTTTGAAGAAAGACAACGCACATACAGTTTTCTTTTATTAGTATTATATCTAAATAAAAAAATATAAAAACTAGTATATAAATAGTATATATATGTGCGTGTGTGTGTGTGTGTGTGTGTATTTAACTGCTAATTTAACTGCAATTATTCTTTTCATCTAGCTAATACTGTATTAAGATAGATCATTTTCAATAGTATATATAAAACCATTGCATGAATAAAATTTGAGATATGATAAGGAATTAGTTGAAAATGTATGTTTAGTAACTATAAATTCCTTACCTTGTTCTTTAAGAAAAAAATAAAAAAAGAATAAAAATTTAAAAAAGAGTAATATTTTATTCCATTTCAAATCCAAATTTATTACTTATACAAGTAATGTTTTTAAAAGCAATTATAATACTAACGCATACTTGATATATTTTATGATGCCCTATATGTTATATATTTAATGAAAATACAGTGTAAATTTTTTAGCTAACATATATGCACAAAATTAATTTTTGAATTGCTAAAAATCACTTGATAACTTTTTTTTATCTTTAAAATAAGAAGAATGTGAAAATGGAAAACGCTCGTTAATTTGATATTCCTCAAAAGTAACAAAACGTGACATAATTTTAAAAACATCGTATATATTGTTACAAACCTGCAATTCGGCTTCCCAGCATAGTTTATTCCATCAATAGAAAGAACGTTTTACAGTCATCTGAATGGGACTAGCGCGTCGGAGGTCCCAGAGCTTGGCGACAAACTTGGCGACCATTTGGCGACTTGGCGACAAATTTGGCGACTTTGGCGCCAAAATAGATAATACCCGAAACTTCGAGAATTTTCCCGATCCGTCCAGTAGGAACCGTGATACGCCTCGAACGTTCCTGATTGGTTGAGAGGCTTCTAGCCCCGCCTCCTGAGACCTATAAAAGGAAGCGACCACCACTGCCG
Organism: Argiope aurantia; assembly: GCA_026543865.1. Lineage (NCBI taxonomy): Eukaryota > Metazoa > Arthropoda > Arachnida > Araneae > Araneidae > Argiope > Argiope aurantia. Next base: position 159,721 of record JAPMOR010063383.1, on the reverse strand, counting down.
GGGGACGACGAAGCCAGAAGTCGGAAGGAGACGACGGAGTAGTCCGAAGACGGAGCGGAAAAGCCAGTAGTCCGAGTTCGAGAGCAGCGAAGTCAAGTCAGTAAGCCGAGCCAGAGTCGGAGAAGTAGAAGACGGAGGAGTCGTAAGCGACGGTGAGCAGCGACGGAGTCAAGCTCGTGCTGAACTGAGCTGTGCGCTACTGTCTGCAGTAGATTCTGGTTGTATGCTGCTGTGTGTGCTGTTGTATGCTACACGTCTCGGGTGAAGATAATCGTCTTCTGTGCTGTATATAGTTGTCGCTTTTGTGCTGTCCTGTGTGTCTTCGTGTAAATAAATGTTGTTGTTTTATTTTCTACTGCTGTCTGCTGATTGATCGTTCCACACACCATATCACTCCCACTATCCAAACGAACCCCGGTAAAGAAAATTTCGTAACAATATGTTTAACTGCTTTTTTTCGTACTTAAAAAGGGGTTAATTACGTAATTTTTTGGGCAAAGGAGGGAAAAGAAGTTAATTGATAATTTTTTTTTTCGAATCAGATATTTTATATAATACCAGGATTAGAAATAATAAGTGTTAATATCTTGTGAATAAAGAAGTTCACGCAAAACACCAGGATACCGAATTATAATATTAATAGGTAATAATAATAGGTAATAGGTAATAGGCAAATAACTTTTAATGACTTAAAAAAGATTTTAAAATCGTCAGGATTTCTCACATAAAAGAAGTATCAAAGTTTTATGATTGCCGTTTTCTAATAAGAAAAATACGATCTTCATTTGAATATATAAGTTTAGAGAGCATTTTGAAAATGAATAGAAGCGCTTTAAAACGTTTTCTTTTTACCATTATCGATTGCATTTATTCCTACTTATATTTAGAAAGATTTTGAGAAAATCATTTAATTTCAAAGTAATTGGTAAATCAAATTATATATTGCAAGCGGTTTTTAATTGATATAATATTTTAATTCGTAATATAATTTTTATAGGCCTAAACGAAATACACGAAGGACGGTAGAAAGGATGCTAAATTCTAAAAATTAAGGATTTACATCATTAATAAATAAAATATTTCCTTGTCTAGCAAATCAATTAATTTCTTTTCCAGAAAATTAATATCATCTAGAAATTTATCTTGAAATTATTATTTATTCTTATTTTTTTTTCTCTCTAATAATAGTCATAAATCTTGTCAAAAGTGCATGTCTAAAACAACTTGAATTTTTTTTAAAAAATTTTAATATTAAAATTAGTTCCGGAATATTTCCTTATATTCTAAAAAATTCGTTCGAATTGCTTTTTTGATAAAAATTAAACTACGAAAACTGAAAAAAATCTAAAATATTAGCTACATTAATGATTCAAGCTGTTTAAATTTACATAATTGTTAAGTAATCATGTAATTAAATTTGACTGCAGTTATTATTTCCTCGCTTGGATATCACTTAATTGATATATGCTGGTGGAGTATTTATGTGACCTTAAATTATTAAATTAGGATTTTTTTTTAAATTCGTTTTACACTTTAAGAACGGTGCGCTTTTCTTCTCGTTAAATTATAAGCATTTGATAGCCCGAAACCGTCCGAATCGTCATTATAGGGTTAATTATCGATGAACAAAGAAATAAATCTATATATTCAGAGAATAGTTGGAAATTTTAAGAAAACAAACACTAAAAAGAAAGGAAAGAATCACCCTCTAAAAAAATTATAAAGTAAATTTTAGAGAATCTGTTCTTAACGATAAGCGTAAGATAAAATGCAGGTAGATATTTAAAAAGCAAAAAGAAAATTTTCATAAATAGAAAAAAAAACTTGTTTATCCTATTTCTTCTGAAAATGGTTCGATAAAATCTGAATGATTTTTACAAAGATACTATTATTAAAAAATTCTAAATTCTACTTCCATTGATAAAAGAATTAAAGGTTAGAATATCGTATAAATAAATAAAATCATGTATAATTTACAAAAAAGAATGCATTTCATGACTCAACTCGTCCATGCGACTAAAACACTCTTCAAATATTATGTTCTTGCATCTTGAGTTTGAATAAGAATTTTGAATGCCATTTATATTTAAGCAAACGTTCAAATATAGAAAGCAAACGATTAAAAAGCAGTTATGCTATTATAAAGAGAATTATTTTCGAAACTGAAAATAATTTACTTAAATAACGTGAAAAGAAGGAGTTAAATATATTTAAATTTTAATAACGTGGCAAATAATGACCGTGAAAATTCAATTGTGTGCTGAAAAAGATGAAAAGGCATTTTTGAATTTTCACACTTGACCTTTCAATTCTATTTTATTTGAATAAAGAAGAAACTATTAATATAATTTATTTCTTTATAAAGTGAATACTTTTTTTAAAAAAAATGGGAATAATTTTTCTGAAGAATTTAAGAAATATAGTAAATGTAAATTAAATTATAAGTTTGACAAATGATGGTTGCAGACATTATAATTATTTGATTGATTGGCCATAAAAGAATAACAAAATTAGATATTATTTAAGTAAAACAAAAAAGTTCTCAAAAAATATCTAAAGGTCTGTTATGCTTAAACTTAACACATTGTTTAGGAATCACGAGATTTCCCGTTTTCAGCAGGCCGAGCGTTGTGGCCGGGTCACGAGATAACTCGTGTTCAGGTTTTTTCGGTTAAATCCGCGCATAACCAACTAGAGGCAAATCTATGAGACATACGCCTGGAACAGCACGATTTTGGACAAACTTGTAAGTTTTAAAATCATCTTAAGTTTGTTATTTATGAAGCAATAACAGACGACAGATACACAACACGAGAAAACTAGTGAACGATCCTTAATAGATGGGACGCAAAACACGAGAAAATTCTTAAACAGTCCTTATGTCTTAAAACAAGATATTGCTGCGAATCGTGTCGAGCACCATGGCATAAGGTAATATGCCTTACTAAATATCACAAGCTAAAGCATTATTCAAGTATGTGAAAAAAATAATAGTTAAAAATGTAAAAAAAAGTATTTCATAATAAATACAAGTATAAAATATATAGTAATGTTTAAGAATACTTTATGTAATTATAATACTAAATTCAAATTAAAAATTTGCATATATGCATCCTATTGCTTTGCCCAGCATGCTTCTAAAGCGTTCAAAAATGTGCGGGCCCTGGGATCGTATTGAGCACCGTACGCAATGTGTTAATATCATGTATAAGGTTATGCCATGAGCTTATGACTACACTGTGAAGTATTATAAATATAATTTTAAATAAACATTCCATTTATAACCTATTCTTCAGCAACATTGCAAGTTCAAGTTTAACAAATTTATCTAGAAAGCGAAGTCTATTTATAAAGTACAGGAAAGCAAGCTCAACCTTTAGATTGTTGAGCATTAGCTTAACTATCTAATTAAAAAAAAAGACAAATCTCTAGATTAGCTGTTCAAAAGTTTCAAAAACCGTTTAATGTCTAGAAATTTAACAAACTGACTTAGTCCATTGTGATGCAAAGGGGTTACACATGCAGCGAAGGAGTTGCGGCAAAGCACCGCTTTTATCGCATCATGATTGTCACGGCTGCGAAATCGACATTCGGGGCAAAACAACTTTTTTTGCATAATTAGGGCTCACTTCGTTAAACAAACAAAACATTAGTGAGGAAAAGGCGAAATGGCTGTCAGAACCTACTATGCAAATGACTATATTTCTTCCTGGTACAATTTTATTTTTTACTTGTTTTTCCTTGACGGGTAAAAATGAGGCAATTAGTCGGATAAAAATACTTTCCCCGAATAAAAGACTTTGAGGTACCATGGAAAATTATCTTAGCGAAATTAGAAAAAGCATGGGAAAGACGTTGTTTATCGAGTTCTTTTATTATTTATGTAAAATGGTTATCAAAAAATGTATGTGCATATGTTAATGCATATATCCTTTTAAAGGCATTTAACACCAAAGAAATCGTCATTAGTGAATATAATAGTAAAAAGAAAATTAAGATGTGTATCAAGATTGAATTTTAAGTAATGAGTTTAAAGGAATTTAAGATATGTATAATGAATGAATTTTAAGCATTAGTTTCAGTTCTACATATTAGTAACTAAACAATTCCCAAGATTAGTAATACAAATATAACAATGAATGAAAAATACCATTTCAATTTTGCTGTTGTTGTGACTTATGCACTTGTCATAGACAAGCCAGCTGACGAAGTCAAAGATTTTAAGCCGAGAGAGCGTCTCTTGTTTTTCAGTAGCGCTATTCTAGGACCTAGAACTAGGGCCAAGAGCACGTCTTAGCTATGCATGCATCACAACTCTTTTTTACGAGGGGGGGGGGGGTCATTTATGCATTTCATTCATAGAAGGATGACACACATACATTTGCTTGCACAACCCCTTTGTACAGAGGGGCCCTTTCACGCACCTCACACATAGAGCACAGCGGAGGGACAACCATGCCCGAACCAGGACTCGAAACCGGGAAGCTCAGATGATTGGGAAAATGCGCTACTACCTTAGCCTGGACGCCGTCTTTCAGTCTTCTTTTACATGTTATATACTTATTTGAGATAATTGTATTTAAATTATTTGAATTAAGTTACTCAGCCTTATTTGTAAAAATTGCACATTGTTTTGATTATTCTTTAATAAACTGATTCTTTAATCTCTATTAATAACAAAGCTGAAAGGTTATCCGAGTTTGTGTATCAATACTTTATGAACGATATCTTTTGATTCCAAAATGTGAATAAATGTTCATCTCAGAGCAATTTTTTTAAACACATAATTTATGAAAAAAATATTAATAGGAAAAACTAAATTCACACAGTTTAAAAATTTAATTTTTTAAAATAATTAATTTTTAATTTTTAGATACCGACTTAGAATATGTAAATTGTTGCTGAAATTTAATTTTAAGTCTTTAAATTTTTTGAAATAATTAAAAAATATATTTTTTTATTCATGTAGAGAAATTTAAACCGTTTAATATAATATTCAATCGCACGATTTTCTTCCATTAATTGGGGCTAAAGGAGAAATTCCATTTCTTATCCGTACAGTTGATGAAAAATGAGAAATAAAGAAGTGGATTACTGTAGTAAACAACTAGCAATTAGAAAATGGAAAACAGACATAAGTTTGCTTTTAAGGGCCCATTATATCATTGAATTTTCGTCCATTAAGAATGAGAAATGGACACAATGAACAGAACAATGGGGCAAATACAAAAGCATAAGTATAATGTTACCAGCTTATAATATTGTTTCCCTGCGCTGTAAATCTCCTGGTGATGATAGCTTCACAGATAAGAAAATGGATGCTGAGTGAATACCAACTCTGGCCAATATTTGGCATCTAAATTGGTGGTAGGTAAAATGGAGGATCCAGAATATTCTAGAATCCTTGTGATACAATATTATAATACAAATTGTTATCGTTTATTCTCGAACATTCCATATCCTTCCACGGCACCTATTAAAAGAATAGAAACACAAACAGGAAGGAGTCAATAGTGAATAATCGAGTTGCGTGAAGAGTAGTAGCTGCGATGAAATCAAGTGAGTGTTTGAGTATCTTTTTGAAGTATTGATCTCCTATGTGATATCTCAAAGCGCATTGTACTTTTGTTTATGTTTACTAGCGATTACTAGTGTTTATTATACATGATGCTTTGCTTATGCGTCATCTGTATTTGGTTTCAGCATTCATGTTTGATGCAAAATAAATCATTATTAATTATTAAAAAAATTGGATTTTTTACCATATACCAAACTTACCAAATCTGAATGTTTCATAACACTATCAAAACAACACTTCATTTCTATCACAAATAAATGCCTAAAGATATTTTTTTGGTGGAACCATAAATAAATTATGCATAAGAGATTCAGTAGATATTAAATGTAACCGAAAGCCATCTGTTTTAAAAAGCGAGCTAGTTGCGAAATTAGAAGAAACTTATATGTGATGCTCATAATAGTAAATATATCATTTCTTATGGAATTTTAATAAACGGACTAAAAAAATCCAAACATGGCTTTACATATATATAACACATTAACATGTGTAATAGTAATAGTACATATATATAATAGTAATAGTACATAACATGTGTAATAGTACATATATATAACACTTTTTTTTTCTATATTAAAAGTATAATAGTAATATTGGTGTCAATTTAATTTCTATTGCTAAAATAATATTGGAAAAAAAATCGCAGCCCTTACTCTATTAAGATTTTCCCAATATTCCCCCCCCCCAAATCATTGTATCTAATAATAAGATCAGAAGATATTAAAAGAAGAAGTGATATGGATATTGATATTTTTGCAATTATAAATATTAAAGCAAATAAAAAAAAGCTACTTTCAAAACAAAATCGTAAGTCTGTTCTTTAGTTCCTGCAAGTAATAATCTAAGATATAGTAGCGAAAAAGAAAATTTAATACTGTCAGTATTTTTTTACAAAATTCTAGAGCAAAAAAAGTTAGGTGTTAGGCGAACATACAGGAAAACACAAAATAAAAAAGAAGAGTTTTAAAAGTAATTAAAGAAATTATGCATGGATATTATTTTACAGTACCATATTAATGAAATATTATCCCAATAAGTTTATTAAAGTTAATTAAATTATTGGTTTCACATTAAAAGAAAAAAAATTGATACTCTTTACTGTTAATTTATAAAATTGATGCCATAAAATTAAATAATTTTCCAGCAACTAAGCAATAAGGAAAGAAACTAAGCAACTAAGTATAAGGAAAGAAAAAGTGTCTATATTGGGAAAGCCAATGTTCATGGGTATAGAATGTTTCCGTAACATTGTTTAAGACAATCAGTTATCAACTAGTCCTTTTATTTGCTTCATGCTTGCATCATCAATCATGTTTGCATAACAACGTCTATGATTCAATTGACACTGAAGAATATGTCGTAGGTATTTCTTACTTGTTATTAAAATATGATTTTTTGTTATTGTTGTTGAATGATTTAAGAATAAAATGTTCTATTTATGTTTCACGACGTACATATTATCCTACCTTATTAATAATACAATATAATGTATGTCTGTGTGTATGTGTGCTGGAATGTTGATGCTTTGAACCATTTAATCTAATGATAGAAAATTTAGCATATATATATTCATTAAAATTTGGAAATGGATCCCCTTGAAATCTTTATTTCTGCAATATTGAGTAACAACTAAAAGGTATTTTGGATCTATTTCGTGATATCTTCCGAAAATATTTTCATATTTCACGCCGTTTTAAAATAAATTTAAAAAAAATTCATAATATCAATTTAATTTTGATAAATTTCTTTTCTATTTAAATGACTTTTATTTATAATTTTTTTCAATATTTTCAAGAATAGATTTTAAATCGACTTTTTACTATTTCACAAATATTTAGTCGCTTGCTTTCCCAACATTATTGAAACCTTCTCCGAAATAAAATTTTGTTTATTGTTTGCTATCTATATGAGAAATCAGAAAATGAAAGTATATAATTATTAAAAGACAACGCACAACTTCAAATAGATGTCATAATACAACTCAACTTCATTAAGTATCTGAGTAAGTCCTTCAAAAAATATGGAACACATGTTTTTGCTCATAATCTATAAAGGTGAAGGTAAAACTGCGATTCGATTAGAAATAAAATATGTAAACTCAGTTTGCATAAGGGTTTATAATATTTACATATTTATTTTTGTTTTATCTTCGAATTTTCCTTTTCCGATCCCTAATTTTTTTGTCTTTTAATTGATGAGAAACTGCCAGATACAATTTTTAGACCAATTGGTTCAAAATAAGCGGAAATATTTCTGGAAATATTTTATTGATATCAATTGAACTTTCCTTAGAAATGTGTGATTTTCTGAATTAAAATTGGTATTGTAACATTTAAAAGAATTCGGAACATAAAATGCATGCCCAGATTTATTCTAACTTGTAACAAAAGCCTTACTCTTAAAGTCGGAAACATTCACACCTTCAAAACTTAAAATACATTAATAATTTAAATGCATTTAAAAATGAAAAAACCCAGCCTTTTGAGAAAAAAATCATTGAAATATGATTATTCCTTAGAAATTAAGTTATTTCTTTCTTCACAGCGATATAAGTTTTAATAAGAATTTAATCTCCTATAAGAATATAATTTAGAAACCAAACGATAAAAAAGAAACATATTTCGGTAGGTTATTTCTAATTTTAAAATCACTTAATAAAGCATATATAATTAATTAAAATTTTAGATTTACTTCTAAGGTATTACAATAAAATATATAAGGCTTATTAACCATTGGAGTACATCAAAATGATGTATGTATTTATTAACTATTTAATTACTATATTTATTCAAAGAATTTAAAAATACAATAAATCTGACAAATACGATTTGAACATTGTAGGGAGTTGAAATGCAAGTAAAATCCATCATTCTTACTAGCACTGGAAGGCAAAGAATAGTACAATTTGAAAAGAAAATCCATGCAAGTTTATATATATATATATATTTCTAGAATCCGTTCTATTCTGAGGTGCATTTCGTTAGAATACATTGAGATTTCTTTCCTATGCGTCCCCAAATCTCAAGATAAAGAAAATCCGTATCCCACTGAAACATTTCCGGATTTCGCTTCGTTTCTCTTCACTTTGTGGAACTTCTCACCGCAAGGATAAATAAATATCCGTTCGTCAGGAAACAGGACAAAGGATTGGGGAATAAAATGTCAATTTTTTTTTCAAGGCAGAGTGATACTTTCATAAGGAACTTAAACAGTTGCTTTTGAATATTTATTCACATTGAAACTCAACATGGATGACCTTTTTGTTATATTTTGTTTTCATTTAGAGAAATTTTCTACGAAGCTCTTAATAATATTCATCTTTTGAATCAATATTTTTTTTAATGAAAAGTAGTCATTTTATACATTAAAAAATCAATTACACTTTTCAGCTGCATATGAGTCTAGAAGTGTAATCTATTTTTAGCAATGTATAAAATTCTGACTTTTCATTAAAAAAATAAATTGATTCAATAGATATTGTTTTGTTTTTTTGAATTGGAGAATAAAATCAAACGATTATTGAAATCTATACTTTTAATAAAGCTCAATGTGTACATGTGTGTGTGTGTGTGTGTGTGTGTGTGTGTGTGTGTGTGCGTGCAAATGTGTGTGTTGGCGCTCTACAGGCCAGACCATTCAACCTGCAGCTACCAAATTTGGCACGTGTATACCTTGGACGCCGGGAACATGCACCTGGGAATTATTTTTTCGAATTTTTAATTAGAATTGTATTTATTTAAAAATTAAGCGAAATTTTGGCGTGTTTCTGCTATAACTTCCGAAAATATTACCACACAAAAAAGAGTTTTACATGAAGTTAAAGATCAAAAATTTATCTTTTAGATGATACCAATGTTTTGACCTTAAAATTAAATTTCTATTTTTAATGAATTTTTAAATAAATATTTTAACTATATTTTTCAACAATTTTTTTCGTACAAAATAAAAATAAAATTTAAGCTGCATGAGCACGTTTCGCATTCATGGGAAAAAATTCGCTTTTTTCAAAGTGTTGCCATCACATTGATTAAAGCACAAATTAAAAATAAATTAAATTAGTTTGGAAATGAAATCTGCAAAAATATAATTTTCGGCACGTGTCTGTAGTAAATGAAACAAATAACTAATATTATTTTTTCTAAAAAATAAATTCAAGAAAAGTTATTTTATGATATTTTACACTCTCTATATTATTAATCCAATAAATCAGTTATATTTTAAGGCAAGTTTTGTTTAATATGAACAGGATATCCATTCAAATCAGGGCCACACAGCTGATTTGTAAACCTTTAGTTAGACACAGATCTGCTAAAATGGTCTAAAGGAAAAATGATTATATTTTATGTAATTTGATTCAATAAATGCTCTAATAAATAACGAATTTTTGATTTTACATAACGCTTCAGCTGTGGAAATCACGAATAAGAAAATTTTCTTGAAACACTAATATTTTAAATAAAAAGTGTTAATTTCCAATCAACTAAATCAATCACTTAAACTGACTGATTTGTGAAAATTTGAATATCACTATTCAATAAAAAAAAGGATAATTTTAGATTTTCCATCGATAGTTTCAAAGAAAATACGTCAATCAGCGCGCAGGTTTCTCAAGATTAATTGGCCTAAGGTTATGAAAATGTTGAGTTTTTCTAAATTTGTAACATTTAAAACTTCATAAATAAGTCTTAATTGATCGTAGAAAATAGAAACCTTCATTCATTTATTTAAAATTTGATATGTCCAGAATATTTCTCAGAATGTGATACCTTACTGCATTAAATTTAGACTTCATAATTTTTGAAATATATTATAGGCCGGAATAAAATATTATTATTGATTTCATTTCAATCCTTTTGAAAGCAAAACTAAAAACTGAATTTTATGCTGAATCTGAGAAATTTTTGTTGAATTATTCTTTAAGATATTACATAAATTATAAAAAATACTTTGTAGTTCACATAAGACTTAAATACCGAGCGAATCTGTTTGCAATACTCACATTCAATAATAATAATAATAAATAAATAACAATAAAGATGATAAATAAAATAAAACGCTTGGTTTTATTAAAAAATATCTTTATATTAATTGTAATTTCATCATTTCCACTTTAAATTAAAGTTGAAATTTTACCGGAAATGACAACAAATTAGCAAAATATATATAGTAAATTGAACGAAACGATCTAAACAACAGTATAAGTTTGGCATGGCTATCAAAATTTGAAGATTGAAAATGTTTTGTTTGAGAATCTATTAAGAGACCCGTTACTTAAAATATTTAATTGAAAATTGTAGCGAGCGGTAATACTAGCGAACCGGCTGGTCGCCAAAGGCAGCTAGTATTAAATACTTCCATAAAATCGTTTTCTATACATTCAAGCAATTTATAACGCTTGTAAAAATTTTATTTTCCAAGAAAAAAAAATTCAGCAATGCGCAAATAAAATGTTTTAATCATTTGTCATTAATTTTTCTTGCCTTATATGACATTTATGAAATATTTAAAAGTCTCATTAATCGAAAAAAATGAGAATGTTTCATGAAATTAAACAAAAGAAATAAACGATTATTTCATTTTCGGAAAAAATTTAATCATTTTTCTTTTAGTAGACCAAAGCAATTATATAAAATTATCATCATTTTTTTTTAAATAAACGGAATTTTTTTTATAGTCTTTTTCATTTTCTTGATAAATTATTGTCATAAGGTTTCATCATTGATTTTTCTCGACATAATCATATTTTAGATTGGTATAAAATATTTCCATCAAGTTACATTTTCGTTAAAATGGCAAAATCGGATTTAATTTTTAAATAAATAAATATTTAAAAAAATTGTCTGCATTTCCTTATTTCTATACTTTAAAATTTATGTGCTGAATTTGGTAACTTGAGGGTAAACGATCTGGAATGTAGAGCGGCAAAAATCTATTACCTACTCTTTTTCAGTATCAATAGAGGTAGAAATAAACACAAATTTATTTTAGACATTTTTAAGAAAATCAGATATGCTTTGTGATATGTTTTCATGGTGGTAGTATTAACATATTTTTTAATATTTAAAATTTATTGGATAAATTGTTTAATAGGACAATTTCCTTGCATAAACTAATTTGTATTGAGCTCATTAAAAATATTAAGCACCTTCAGTATCGTTCACTTAACAGAAACATGTATCAGAAGGAAGATTATTCTTATTAATTATCGAATACTTGCGTTTCCTAATTTACATCACATTGAAGTTTTTTTTTATTTAAGTCATGTTTATTTTTTTATGTTTGAGTCATGTTTTTATATTGAGTTTACTTCCCTTCCTCCTAGGGGTGCTCCTCAGATATGGTTATGAGAAACTTCTGATGTGATAGTTGGTTTTTAGTTCCTTCGTGGGTGGAGATATTGTGGGGTTGTTTTTCCTTTATTGTTGTTGGGGCGTGCTACCTTCAGGTAAGAATATGTTCTGGCCTGTGATGACTTTTAAGATTTAAATTATTTTTTCAGCATTTGCAGTCTTGACATTCCAATCGTTGAAACTATCCATTTGCCTACAGGCAGTATAGTAGTAGATTTTAACTTTGGCTTCATTTTATTTAAACATATGACAGAATGCTTTGATTTTAAATCTACTGTTAAAAATAATTTTTTTAGGAAAAAATTACATACATATGAAATCAAATTCACAAACAAAATTCTAAAATTGAAAAAAAAAATACGAGAAAGGAGAAAGGAATTTAAAAAAGGGTTTAATACTTACATAATTTTTTTTCTTATTTAGATTTGCGTTTAGACAATTTAAACTGATATTATTAACTTTTTTTTTATTTTATTAAGTCAATTGGTTGTCGAGTCAAGATTCTGATCTGATCTGTCATTTCCTCAACAGTAAGATCCCTTAATCACCATTACATTTAAAAGTGCTCGATCAAAAGTCTCATGACTGTCTTTGTGAATTTCGATAAATCTTTTAACTTCTGCTTCAAAAGATTCGAAAACCGTGCCTTATCAACCATGGAATAAATCGTTCAACATCAAAAGTTTCCAGTATGCTTTTATGACTCCAACCCTATTTCAAGGTAGCTTGCCTCTCAGAAGTACAGAATCCTTTTATAAAAGGAAATACCGAGAAAATGAGATATTTCCTTGCCTCGGTGCAACAAGTGTTATGGATTGGCCGTTAACAAAATCGTTTTCTTCAGCTTCTCTTGTGATTGATATGCGTAGCTTACTGGAAGTTGAATGACCATCTAATTTAACAAGCATATTAATGAGAGGTTTACAAGTAATTATGGTAATAAGTTTATCACCGCATTCACCACTGATGAGAAACACATTTAAAGTTGAGGTAATTGCTTAATATAAAGCGTAATTTAAACCTCGTTAGTATCTCTTAAAAAGAAATGGACCCTTATATCAAGAAGAAGATTAGGTATAATAATCTCTGCCACTACCCGATACACATACTTACGCTTCTATTGTTGAGTTAACAATATATCATAATTATTAATTGGGAATATTATATTCATCATCCTTATTAATAAAGAAAGGAAATGTTTAAGCTTTAATGCATATGGCATAAAGTTTTATGTCATATAGTCTGATCTGTAGAACGTCAACCGAAGAGAACGCAATCATGCATTTCCTTTCTTTATTAATAAGGATGATGAATATAATATTCCCATTCAATAATTATTTTAAATTGGACGTAGATACAATTTTGGAAGATGGGAAGACGGATCTAGGAGAATTTTTTTATAAATTTGAAATTCAACTTTAATTAATTAAAGATGAAGCGAGATTTTGACGAAATTCACGATAGATTATGAAAATACTGTTGCACACAATTAATTTTTAGCATTTTTTAATCCAAAATTTATCTTTTAATTTATATCAATGCCAAGTAATTTTTTTCTACAGTTTTTGATAATTTTTCCAAAACGGATTTTCTATAATTTGAAAAAGGGTTTTATTGTTGTAAGGAAATTCAAATATTTTTCAGTTTTATTAAATATTCGTGTTATTTTTAACCATTGTTGAAAAACTATTAATTGTTTCTTTTAAACCATTTCTATGAGAAATCTATTTAAAGCAGCTTACTATATTCTGCATCAAAAACGTGTTTTTTGTATTGTGTTGGCCTTATTTTATTAACTTAACTTATTAATTTTATAAAGGTATAGGTATGTTTTAGATAGAATAGCGCTGAATAGATGAATAATTTTAGATCAGTAACCTTCAAAAAATGTTTTTAAGAATTTTCAAGTTAGTTTAATCTCTGTAAGTTTTGTGCTTTAGTTTGTGTAGCAAGATACTCTAGTTTAAGTATTTGATCTTAATGAAACTAAAACAAAACAAATGTTTAAAATTGAAAGAAATATTTCTTAGTATTTTTTAAAAATTCCTTTACAAATTTGATTGGTCAATGTCTTGCAGTTGATGATTGACTTACATTTTAACAGACATGGAAGAATTTGTATTAGAATATTAAATAATGTTAAAAAAATATTTTATTATTTATTTAATATTAGCCTTTTATTATTAGCCTTTTTTAAATCTATTTTTGGAAGGTGAGAAGGGAAAAGAAGAGCTGAAAGTTCTATCGCCCGAGGTCCTCAACAGACTAAATCCAGTCTTGATTGCAGTATATATATAAAAAAAAATTAATACCGTTTTTCAGAATTCAATTTTCAATCAATGTGTTGCATATTATCCTAAAACTCATTGTATAAAGTAAGAAAAACTCACTATGAAGGAGAAGGAACAAAAGTTTCATCTAAAGCAGGTATTATTTTGCCTGTAAGCGGAAGAGTGCAGGAAAATCACAAAGGAACACTTGAGACGAACCAAGCGAATGCAATATTGATCTCCTTCTTGAAGAGGGAAAATGCCATTCATCGCTCTTCTTTTGCACACCGTCAAATAATCAATGCACAGCTTTATGTGAAGCTTACGGAAAAAGCAACATGGGAAATCTAAGTAGAGCCAACAGGAAATCCGACACAACGTAGCCCTTTATCCTTTCTTAAGGTGAGCTTTTTGTGCAAAATAGGTAATCAATAATTTTTAGCAATATAGGATCTTTTTTTAAAATAGAAAAAAATAGAATATCATGCAATTGGCGGAAGTGTTGTTTCGTGACAAGAGTTCAAATCATATAGGTAAATAAATAATCTCGTAAAAATTAAACATAAATTTTGATTATTTTTTCTGGTGCACAGTTTTAGATATTATTTGTTTAAAATGATTTTTATTAACATTTCATCTTGAATTTGACTGCTTTAGTTTTGGTAATAAATTTTTTTTGAATAGGTAAATATTGCAAAGATTTTTAGTATAAAAAGTATTGTAATATTTTCCCCTTTATTCCTTATTTTTAACTCAGAGTAAATTATTTAATACAACATGAAACCAAAGATTATTTAAGTAGATTAGATAAAGCAAAAGTAATAAATAGTTAGCTATATATAGTAGTTGACTGCGCGTAAATAAATTCATATCACTGGATTATGTTCAACAATTTTTTAAAGAATATACTTTGATAATATCTACTGAAAATAAATAAGAATGTATATATCTTTTGTAGCTTTAGAAGACAGACTGACGACTAAAGACAAACTACTAAATTAGATGCACATACACTTACAAAAGTAAAAAGGTTCATTTCAAACATTTTGCTACAAATTTTGATTAGAATTTCTATTATTTAAGAATTAAGCAATATTTTGTAGTTTCTCCACGAACATTATTGTATGTATGCATTATTCTTGTGCAATAATAACTGTGCAACTTGTCAAAGTTAAAAAAAAAACTCTTTCTAATAATATTGGCTTCATTATCCCGTAAAATGTTTCTGAACTTTAGGGGGGGAGAGTTGTAAAATTTTAATAGTTCCAATGAAATTCGAATAACTTTCATTATTTCCTTAAATATATAATCCTGGAATTTTCTTCCGTTGTTAAAAACAAAGCAAGAAGGGTTCTGCCAAATATCTATTGAATTCACATGGAAAAAAAGTGAATATCCAGAAGATGACGTGCAGTTTGATGATAGATTTTACGAGAGAGTGTATATATATATATATATATATATATATATATATATATATGTGTGTGTGTGTGTGTGTGTGTGTGTGTGTGTGTGTGTGTGTGTGTGTGTGTGTAACTTAATATCATGTCGATTTTAATATTAATATCATGTTAAAATAGCACATAAAACACATCCTATTAAATTAGCTTAAACCTATTAATATCTTTTGTAATTTTATGTTAAGGATCGTCTTGGTAAGATAATAAAAACATCAAAGTTCTGCATATAGGGTCTAAATGAACACATACAATCTCTATGTCCGGCAAAATAGCTTATCATATTTTTAGAATGTTTATTCGTTTACTGATTTGTAGCTTTCCCAAGTATATTCTTGAATTTGAAATACTCTAGCATAAATTAATATTTTTTTTTCCTAATTCGATGATTTTTCAAATAAATATTCTATATAGATGGAAATTGGTTTTTATTTATAAGATGGCATTTATACATATATTAAAACCTTATACAATTTAATTATTATATTTGCATTTTATTTCATATCGAGTTCATATCTTTTTTTATGTACAATGCTAACTCTGAACTATATATATTTGAAATTCAATTTCAAATAGCAATTTATGAAATGCAAATCAGAATTGTGATCATCTTGATCATAATGAGCTTGACAGAATCTGGTAGTATATCCTATTCGAAGTGTTTTTATTCAAAGTTTGATAGAGTCTTATAAGAAATCCTTTGCCTAATTGATATGCTGTTTCACCAATACTTGTTAGAATCTCTTTTTTCAAATCATTTTCTTTTCTAAATGTTGTTTCACCAATGCTTGTTAGAATCTCTTTGGAAATCACTTTCATTTCTAAATGTTGTTTCACCAATGCTTGTTAGAATCTCTTTGGAAATCGCTTTCTTTTCGAAATGTTGTCCCTACAAAGTTTGATTGTACCTGTCTGGAAACTCCTTGCCTACTCGATGTAATGTCCATCAATTAGCGACAGAATCTAGTTGGAAATATATTGAATAATTATGTATAGTTTCTCCAATGTTCTTAGTATGTGGTTGGAAATTTCTTCCTACTTAATGTATGTGTTTTTGTTTTCAATGCTTCATAGAACCGAGTTCTTTGATTGTTTACTTGAAGTATTTTTAAGCTCAAAATTATTTTTTAAATATATCCTGTGTAGGAAGACTAGTAACTTCTAAATTAGCAGCTATTTAAGCGTAATAGTTAAAGAGCGGACTTAAAGTAAACGCTTTGTTTTTGAATACATAGTTTAAAAGTATCTAACTTATAAATTATTTTGAATATATATTTTATTTCAATATTTTTTCAAAAAAAATGTATAATTCAAATTACTTTGAATTACTAATAGTTTAGTTCGTACTCTTTTTTTCTATTTTAAAATATAAATTTATTTTTTATCTGAAGGATTTTGGTATCTACAAAATTCATATCTTATGAACGAAACGGAATATATTGACTTTAATTAAACGCAATTTTGTGGAATAGAAATTTTAAATTTCTTATACAAATTACAGCAGTTGTATTTAAAAAAGACAATATTTATTTCATAATAATTTAAATTTAAATTTAAAAAAAGTAGTTTTACTGGGAAAGAAAATTTTATTCATTGTTGGATGTAATTTTCTCTAAATTTATCGAGACATATTATAAATGTATAAAACAAAAAACAAAAAAGAACTGGGAAGTTGCAAAAAGAAGATGAAAAAGATTGCAATTTTTTTTCGACTGTTCAAATTAGTTTCTTTGCTTATTACATGGACTTGAGTTTTCCTGTATTTAAATATTATAAAAATAAAATTTAATTAAGTTTCAAAACAGCAGCATATAACAAATTTTTTAGTTTTGTTTTGCTGATTTATTTCGTCTAATTTTTCTAAAAAGCTTATATATGGTGATATTTTTTTACAGTAAAACAAATATAGGAAATGAATGAAAAATACTATAAACAATCAATTTAAGTTTTAAAATTAAGAAACTAGTTTTATTTATTTATTTATTTTTGTTTAAATATGTTTTTCAATTCGAAAGCAGAAAATGAAAAAACACATTTTCTTCTTGATCAAATTAAACATTTCTCTGTTGTCTCAATGATCATATCTCTGGCTAAAGAAAATATAATCGAATAAAAAAAACTATAATTGAAATGAAAGCTTTTTGTAACGGATACACCATCGGAGAAACTATATTAGTTTTCTGAAAATAAAGTGATAACAGATACTTTATTTTATAAAGTAATTCTAAAATAAAAAATAAAAATATGGAAATAAATTAAATTAAAACATTGATCAAAACTGAAAAGCATTCAGATCATATCTACGTTGTATTCAATAGCAATTCTTCATGATTGTTTTCCATAAGAGGTACGGATGTTTTTTTTTCCTGTTAATGCACCCGACATCAATTCCATGACGTTTTGCAAGTATGATTAAATACAATTATCTGGAACTTGCAAATTCAAGAAGTAAAATAAATTAAATATGCATTAAACGTTATTCATTTATTGAAAAACTCAAAGATGAAATCTGTATGGAGCTATTTAGATTAAACTCCATTGTTTATATTTGATCCGAGCTTTCATTTCCATCCTGAATTTTACATCTAAACTTTGATATTGAAAAGGACCAAAATATTTAATTTAAAATAAATAATGATAGGATTGAACTATTTCTGAATAACTTGTACGTAAAGAAGGATTTTTTTTAATAAAAAATAAAGGAATTTTTTGAAATAAGTTCTCACAAATAAAGATATAATTATTAAACTCAAAAGAATAATATCATGGAGGACGCCTCAGTTCAAAATCTTTATTTTTCACTTATTAAATTGAGTCTTATCTATCATGAGCATAAGAGTCTTTTTTAAATGCTATATAATTTTAAAATATCGTAATTTATCTTTTGTAAGAAAATAACGAAAAAGTTAAATCTGATAATTCTATTAATCGCGTTCAATCAAATGGAATTATGATGTGTCAAGTTTCAGATTTATTGAGCATCTTACAGTTTTTCGATCGAAACTATTACAAATAAAAAATTCTTAAAAGTAAACAACGCTTTCTTCGAATTTCTTTTTTTGTCCCATATCAATACTATAAGGGGTGTACAAATGAAAAGGTACGAAACGTCGTGACGATGTAACCGTTAACATATTTGTCTATTCTGCTATGGGAGAACGTAGTGAGAATATCTAGGGATGAGATTGGAGTCTCCGGCGTAAATCGGGGTATGCGCGGGCGTCCGCATGCGCTGGAGAGAGCAGAGGCTCTTATAAAGAGCGCCGCCCAGTTGACGCTAATTGTTGAAATGAACCAAACACATTTTTTATCATTAAAATAATATTAGTTGATTGTATAACTTACAGCTGTAAACGTTAATTAAACTGGCGGTTTCTCGAAATATGCGTTACAGAATATAAAAGGTTGATTGCAGCAAAGATAAATAAATGTTTGTTTCGGTTTTCTTAGCTGTTAGATGGCATATTATATGTTTTTTAGGGTAATATAAAATCTTGTTGATTTTATATAAGACAGAATATCGATTAATGATATAAAAATATCGACTCTCTCGTTTGAAAATTGCTTTCTTGAATGAAAAATGATATATTGAATAATTGCAAGCCGTTACATTATTCATCATATGATTCATATAAAAGTCATCTATTCATCAATTCAATGACGGATTTCATATTTGGTAGCTCAGATTCTGAAGTTAGAAGTAGTATCGCTAGCAATTAAATTAAAAATAATTTATTATCTAGATATTTAAGAAAATGCAAATCATGTGAATTATTAAATATAAGAAACTACAATGATAATATTATATATATTACAATACCTATATTTAAATATTCAAACAGTTATAAAAATTAACTTATAACTCATTTTTATTTATAATGTATTGCAAAATCAATTATTCATTTAACAGTTCAGACAATTTAACACACAATAATTCATATAATATTTATTGATATTTTTGTTTGAAGTTTTCTCCCTTACAAATTTATTTTATTTATAAGTATGGAAATAGAAATCATTTTTATAAGTTAATTAATAATTTTAATAAATTAATTAATAATTAATATATTTATAAATAAAAATATTTCAAAATTTTGGTTAATTTAAACATTTTTATTCATGATATCTATATTAAAACATAAATTTAAAAATCTATACATCATTGCAAATTTGCTAAAAATAACAAATAAGCAAATATATTAGCACGTTACCTATATTTCTAAGTTAGCCAATTATTAATGTGATATGAATGTTCTGAAGCTAATAGAGTGAATTTATTGTGAGGTGGGAGCTGGAGTTTAAAATAAAACAGCCAAAATTGGTAATCATTTAACATTACTAACGTAACGGGTGGAACATTTATCTCGTTTATTGAATATTTATCTTTAAAGCTAAACATGTCAGAAAAAATTTTTTAAATGTTTTCACTCTGGAATTTTACAAAATCAAGGCATTAACAGGAATTATTGGTTTTAAAATGGACAGAAAAAACAAAAAGCGATTCAACTCCTTAGATGGTTAATGAAAAGAATCAATTCTGATCTGACTTATAGTGTGGTCAATGCACTTAAGAGCATGATAAATGACTTCATAGTATTGGCAGTACTTTAAAATGCAGAGTTTTTATAGAAATTAAGAGAAACTTTAATTTGGTTTCAGAAAAAAATTATATTAAATCGCAATCCTATTGCTGAAATAAACTGCGATCCTTTCCGACTCAAATTTTAATTAGTAATCTGAAAGTCTCGATAGGTTTCCTCTTGTCAAGTGGTTAACTTTGGGTAATTATTATTCTTGCATCTGCTTAATTTAACGTTTCTAATTTCGCTTCTGCCTTCATTTACCAAGTTGGGAAAAGAGCGCAAAGGAATGAACGTTAGTGGAATATAGTTACAAAATAATGAATAACCAAGTTTGCTTATTCTTTTTCTGTTATCTTACAAAGTTCATTTAAAATGTTTCCAGAATATGTGCATTCCAAAATTTTTTAGGGACTGGTTTACTAAGTTGTGAGATAAAGAATTAAAGGATGACTTTTATATAATTTAAAATTAGAGTAATAAGAAAAATTGATACCATGTTTTCATATGTAATAACTTAACAACAAGATTTGTAAATTCTTGAAATTTTATTGTACAAAAAACATAATACTTATATATTATTATAGAATTTAATTAATAGAATTTGTGGTATAATTCTTAAGCCAACAGAGTAAAAAAGATATTTGTTTAAATGTTTAATGGTAATATTTAAGTCTTGATTGTAGCCAATATTTGTTACGAATACTAATATTTAGTAGAGTTCTATATTTTTAACTATACTTTTAATGCCCAACTAATTTTTAATAATTAATTTCCATCAGTATTCAGTATTCAAATTTTTAAGCTGCAGTTTTAAGTTTAAGAGGAGAAGTTGTGAATATTTTGAAACATGATTTTGTTATATTTTCATAGAAGTTATTTTTAACTTTATATACTCAACATTATTTCTGAAATATTTTTAAATATATTTAAATACCTATATTAGATTGTTCTAAAATCATGAAACGAAAAAAAATATTAAACATGGAGCTTGTATAATTTATTCATTTAAAGAAAAGTATCAAAATTAAAAATATACAAAGTTATTTTAAATTAGATTTCTTTTTTACTTAAATTTGATTCGAGATTTCCTTTCCATTGAGAACTCAATATCTAAAGATTTACATTTTATAGGAGGAAATATTTCTTTCTACAGAGTATTATGTAATCAGACTAAATAATTTTTTAATCGCATGACGATAAATAATTAGTTTCAATAAAAATCGCTAAAGAAATTTAGTAAAATACTTTACTAAAAATATCATACTTATTAAGTTCAAAATAATGATACCCTGCACGATGCTTAATTGAAAACCTAGACTTCTCACTTATTAACTTTCATTTTATTTGTCTTGAACATAAGAAACTTTACAAACAATACAGATTACCGCAAAGTTGTAATGGGTGTTTTCTAAAATAAGAAGGAAAAAGTTCAGTTTGATTATTCTTTCAGCTTAAGTTATTTTAAAGAAAATGGTTCATTTTTATGTAACAAATGCCAGATATTTTGAGCGTCTAAAAAATTCTGATAAAAATTATTATATTCAAAAATTTTCTATTAGACTGACTTAAGCTGCGTAACTTTTCCTTCTTATTTCTTTTAGTTCCAAGATCATGAAGAGTGAATTCATAATACTTTGAAATGCATAGATTTTATAAAAATTTTACGAAATTATAAATCAATTTCAAAAAATATTTAAAAAAATTATAAGCTTACTTCTATAATAAATTATTATGCTTTCCAGCTGAAAAAATAATCAATATTCTGGAAGTTTCGTTAGATTTACTCTTGTTAAATGGTTTATTATTTTTGTTGCCTCTAAATTGAACTTTTTTAAATTTCATGTTTGTTTCCATTCACCAAGTTTTGGAAAAGATATCAAATGAATCTGTTTGCAGGATAATTCATGTAATATATTTTCCTAATAATATGCATTTTTTTTCTTAATTTAGAATTGTTATTTAGAATATTAACAGAACACGTGCATCCCGAAAATTTCTTTCATTGGTTTACTAAACCATGAGATAAAGGATTAAAAGAGGACTTTTATGTAAATTGAAAATAGAGAAATAAGCAAAACTTTAGATATGTTCAATTATATATTAGCCTAATAGTATAATTTATAAATTTTTGAAATTTTATTGTAAAAGAGACGTCGCGTATATATTATTTTAGAGGAAATTATTGCTTAATTTTTAATGCAGCAAAATTAAAATATAAAATATTTGTTGCAAAGTGTAAGCGAAATTATTTTTAATTGTTCGATATTGTCGATATTTTTGAAAAGTATGCTGTACTTTAATCTCATATTTATTTAAATAAAATTTTGATATTAAATTGATATCTATTAAATAAATTTCAAAAATAATATTCAAACATTTTTAAGTTGTTATCTAGACGTTGAACAGAAAGGATTTTATATATTTTAAAACATGATTTCGTCAGGTTTGCATAGGAAATATTATTTCTCAAAAAGTAAGAAGTCCGATTTTCTGTAAATTTTAATGCGCATTACTTTATTACTGTTCACGAAGCTTTGCAAAGGAGTAAAATTCAACTAGAATTGAAAATTTTATGAACTTTTTAATAAATTTATTTCCACAGTAAATAATAATATTTCTTCAGACTAAGAATTATCATACATAAAAAAACGTTTGTCTATAAAGCGCAATGTTTTCCTTTTCCCAAACTACTTGAATATTCATAAATATGAAAAAATTAGTTAAAATCCATATTATTTTTTTAACTTTCAATAACATGGGCTCATTTTTATAAACACTCGAATCATAAAAACAATTTTCAACCACGTTCAATCTAATTTAATTTTCGCATAAACAGCTTAATTTTATGTGCGACGTTCGAATTCAAGCTAAAAAAAATAGCACTTCTAAGTCCTCCAAGAAAATCTTCTTCTTTTTGTTTTTCAGCCTCATCCACATGATTATAAGCTATATTTTACACCAGTGCGCTATCTTTCATCTAGTCAGATGAGGAGCAAAATAAAATCGGCCCAAGCGCTGCATGCTTCTGCTAATTTACAGCAACGTTTAGGATTTCAGGCCACATCGATGACACAGTCCCACGCCTCCTTTTATGACGGCACAAAAGGCCAAGGGTTGAATCGTAGTGTGTTTTTGACATTTTTGGGCAGGATTCCAGATTTGATTTTAGGCTGATTTCTGCTATGACCCACATTCCCTTGTATTGCAGAAATACGATCCAAATAAACAGCCCTTCTACACGACTCACTGGAAGCAGACCCTGGGAAAAGACTTAATGGGTTTTTAATAATGAAGCTCGTTGTGTCTGGTTTGCACCATAATTTCGACCTCATTTGTTTTTTCGGGCTGTAATCGTGCACTCGTAAGACATGGTTGAAACCATCATTAGTTGAAGCTTTGATTAATTATATGTAGTAATGGTTATTGAATATCATTTAACATAATTTTATTGAAATGGACTTAACATTTAATTGAATTTTTAAAAATACTGATGAACGACATGTATTATGTTCTTGCTACAAATAACAATCAGCCTAGGGCTGCAAAATTCGTAATCCCTAACTCCATTGATTATATTACTTATACCTAAATGAATTATAAATATGAGAATCGTAACACAACAACTGGAAATATGATATTTATTAATAATGAACGAGACATTTTTTTGATTTAATTTATTATAAAAATCTAAATTTGATATTAAATTAAACATAAAATTCCAAAATAAAATTATTGAAATTAACTATAGTTTTTTTTCCTAATTTAACTTGTTATTTATGCCTTTATAAAACAATAAAAGCATAAGCTGGATATAAAAATATATTTTCTGATATCGTCGTTTTTTAAACAGTATGATAAATTTATAAGCCTAAATTGTATTTAAAAATATCTACGATTTTTATATATAAATGAATTTTTTTTCGAAACTCTGACTTTATAAGAAATTTATCAATTTAAAAAAAAACTATAAAAGAATAGAAGTTTCAGACATCAATTAACTGATATATTTTAATTGCTGCTAATATAAGGAAAAACTCATAATCAAAATATATTATTAAAGGTAAAAGTAATAACATTAGAAATGATAGTAAAAAAATTGAAATTAGCATTACCATCAAATAATATAACCTACACGTTTTATCATTACAAATTATTTTACTTGAGTCACCTCAAATATCAAACTCATCAAAACAAAAAAGGTTTGTATCTGTCTCTGGATTTAATACATTTATCTAAAAATATCATATTTTCGTAACAAATCAACATAGTTTTAGGAACTATTTTGTTCTAAAAATAAATACAAAGCTTGTCTTGACGATAGATAATTAATTACATTTCGCAATTTGTTCTATTATTAGCCTACTTAGATGTATTACTCTGTCTTCTTCCTTTCATTTTACCAAAGGAGATAACTATTCTACTGATAAACGTATTTATATTTTGTTTGGCAGCTGGAGTGGAATGTATCATATTTCCAGAATAGGATTATTTTGTTCATTCGTAGCTTTGATGTAATAACAGTAAATGATTAATATTTTTTCTAATATAAGTACTTTTTTAGCATTATTTTGATTTAGTTATGGTGCTGTGCGATTTATGCAAAAGTTATACATTCTGAATATTCTCGCTTCAAATTTTATTGGCTGCTTCAGTGACTTTATTTTATACATTAAAAAACATCATGATTCTAAGTGTAAGCCGGACCCATTGAAATCTGCTAAAGTATTAAGTAGGTAAAAAAAATAATTAAGATGGTAGTAAAGGATGTCAAAAAATTAACGCAGATTGAATTTACCAACATTCGTGCAGTTAAGTGTTGGCAACCCTATTAAAAATCCATTTGAAAGCTGATAGCTTAGGGTTAGTAAAAATGGAGCTTTGCATAATAGAACAACTTGTAAATGCAAAATTTGAATGAAAAACACAGTTTTTTTTCTTTAAATCGTTAAATTTCTGTTGAATTATAGCGTATACAGGATAGGATTATGTATAGACAAATGGTCTCCACGGCTTTGCTGGCACATGCGCACTCTTTTGTCGAAATTTTCCAATTACACGTCTAATGGAAACAACAACCCATACAGCCGCTTTTTGACAATAGAGTTATTTTGGAACACATACATAAGGGTTTTCGGTTCCGCAATTTTCCATTTTTGCATATTGACGAATTTTTCGTAATGGAAATGTTTTTCATCTGAAAAACCATCCAGAGTTCAAATCCAATTGCTATTTCAGTCATGCCCAGCAATTCATTCGCAGACATGTTACTTTTTTCTACAGATACGGTATGTAGCAGTTGCTGTGTTTGAATTTTGTTCAGGAACAAGGATAAACATTCACTCATTTTCTTAGGCATCATCATTTTGCTTACGTGAGATGCCGCTGCAATTTTTCGCAGTGATTTTTCTTGGGAAGCATGCAGCTGTTCTCTCAACGGCCTGTCAATTTTCTTCTGTAATAGACGAATATAATCGTTCAATAGTTCCACTTTTTCCATCCATAATACTACCTGTTCGTTTGAATTTATCGTAAAATTACTTTATTGTTATCAGGTGCGGATCCTTATCAACTTGGAATTTGCACTGAAAGATTCTTCTTGTTGCAGCAATACCCAATCAGTGAAATTCTAATATAAGGAATATAATTTCTTCCAGCAAATACATCGCATTCAAAACTTTCTTGCAGAATCTATTGTTCAGCACTCTACAGCTCTTACAGTCACAGAAAAATTCATTTAAAGAGAAAAATTTACCCTTCTGAGGCTGAGTATCGATACTTTGCATGCGGGAAAAACAATAAAAGGGACTTGCAGCAACATCTGCACATCTTGCTACGACATTTAACTAAAATCAAAATCTGTGGGAAGGAAAAATTATGTCCTGTCACATCAATTTGCTACAAGAATTGTTTTTTAATCTTTTAACACTTATAGATATAAAGTTCGACAGCAGACAAATTTGATCGCAAATTGGAAAAAAATCAACATTTTTATTTATAAAACTATTATCCTATTTCCATCTACCAAATCTTTTGCACTTTAAAATAATCGTGCTTACAGATGGGTAGTCAAATCTGCTTTCTTTTGAGAAATTTAATTCAAAATTTAGAAGTTATCTTAAACTATGATGTCGAAAAAGGATATTGTATGAAATAGTTTGACAGGCGTATAGTCAGAAGTTGAAAAGTACTGATAACAGACAATATCACTATTTCCACAAGAAAACAATAACTACAGAAAGGAAAAGACAGCAGAAAAGTATGCATTCGTATAAAGAAAAGATAAGGAAACAGCTATCAAATAACAACAGCAATAGTGCCCAGAATGCTGTTACAAACCTCTTTCCCATGATCAATACTCCAAGGGCAGGATTTTTATTCTACATGTGAGCCCTTCAGCTTTTAAAGTTTTCTAACAAATTAAGAAATTTTGTTGGACCTCTAATTCTCGACTTTTTGATGCAGTTATTCATTACAATTCTTATGTATTCTGGAACCTTCTTTGTTGTTGTCGAATTCGTTGCTATGGTGCCACGTTTGTCTTTGATATCGAGACTTCTTGTATATACTAAGCATTCATTAAAAATATCTATAAATTTCTCATTGAAGCGATGATAGTAACATTGTTAAGAAAATAACATAGTAGCTTTATAACAATATTAAATATTTTCTGTCTGCTTCGTATTTGTTTGAAATTCATTGTATCAGTTCTACAGGAAAACAGTCTTCACATTCTCATGTGTACAGAAAGATTAACAATTTTTTTTAGAAAAGTTCCTTTGGGAAAACTCATAGAGATTTAATATGTAGTGATTGATCAGAGCCTTGAGTTATTATAATTTCATCAATTATTATTTTGCTTTATTTTCTTAAGACGTTAGAAGGTAAAAATATCATTTTTTAAGCTTAGACAAAAACTTCTCAACAAGCTTCATTTTATTTAGCATCTTACATATATCTAAATGTAAGCGATTTTAAGTCATCTCTAAAAGAAATTATCTATCCATAAATAAGATCTAAAAAGTATATCTTAGGTTTCCACGTCGCATGAGTAAATCTGGAGAAAGTTAGAATTCTTTGCGAATATAGAGGATATATATCAAGGGATTTCATTTTCCACCTGATTTCTTCACATCCTCCAAAAAAGATTTTTTATGGGGAAGTCTGATTCTCAGAAAAGAGCGAAAAAAGGGAGCGATTTCATATATATCTGAAGTTTTTCAATTGCTGGAAGTTTTGCTTCATTTATAATTTTTCAACCAGAAATGTTCCATCAAATCAAGATATATAACCTCCAATAAAAGAAGTAGATATGCCAGTTTATATTCATGGGTGATTTTAAAAGAAATTAATGCAGGTTTCTTTCAAAATTTAAAGTTATCCGTTAAATACAGATATATTAATATTGAATTGATAATAATAATTTTAAATTAAAAAAAAACTTTTTGCCATTTTACTATTTTTATACTACATTTTATTCGTTAATTTTAACCAATAAATCTGTAATCTGTTGAAAAAAATATTATTAGCCAATATTTATTTGACACTATTACTTACTAAATATTTAATAATGTAATATTAATATAAGAACATTATCTAATATTTATTTATTATATTTAATTAGCAATATTAACCTTTAATTATTTAACGATATTAACAGTTATTTATAATTTTTAATGATTAGAATACATGGCGAACTACAAAATCAGTTTCGTTGCTTTAACGGAATAAATCTTTATTCCCTAAGCTATAAACCTAATATACACATCTAATACAAACGATTTTTAAAATTTATTCTATAAATCCACTTACATTTGTTTTAATTAAGTATAGCAAGCAAAAGTAATGCAATCGAGAAAAACCATAATTCTCAGAATTTTGATGAAACTTTACGTTTTAAATCTCTATAAAGGCTTGGCATACGAAAACATTTCTTATTCAGAGTTTGAATTTCTGATCTACGAAATTGGGTTTTGATAA
Source organism: Argiope aurantia (assembly GCA_026543865.1). NCBI lineage: Eukaryota > Metazoa > Arthropoda > Arachnida > Araneae > Araneidae > Argiope > Argiope aurantia. The sequence goes on along the minus strand of JAPMOR010063383.1, from coordinate 131,506 downwards.
CAGAAATGAATGGTGTATGCTTTCATCACTGCTAAAAACTTTCTCAGTATTTCACAATCAGAAGCAGCATTATTATCACCTTATAAGCTCAAGGTCACTGAGGACGAAGAGTAATTACTCTTACTCTCTAGAAAGCAAATTCTATTCTTTTTTTTTACTCAAAGCCTTAAAATACACACATACAAGCATACACACACGCAAACATACACATATATGCTAACACACACACACACACTTATACATGCACGCACCGCACACGCGCACGTACCGCACATACACACACGCGATCACACACTTTATGATTGATGCACGTATGTGTATAAATACTAAGTCAATAATAAAGAATACAAAAGATAGCACATAGTGGCCAATGTACAAATTGTTCATTCAGGGATAAATCATCATTACTGTTTTTCTCGTTTCAATTACTTTTAATTAAAACGAATGTAACTAAATTTCTGGAACGATTTATAAAATTCGCTAGTAGAGTGTATATAAGTTTTATAGTAAAGGGAAATCAGAAAAACGAATCACAGCATTTTCCGCAAAAAGCATTAAACAATAAAATTAAAAGACACTATCTTAATCCTAAATGATATAATAGCGAAAAGAGAGGATAAACTATATACTAGGAGTACATAGGAATTAAGTTATATTAAGGAATTTAAAAAAAAGACTCTATTATAAGTCACTTTTATTGCATAATAAAATACAATGGCTGAACTATTTTTAACATAAGGTGCTAGCATTGCTGAAGCATTTATCTTAGAGGGAAACGAGTTTTAATATGCCCTTGTAATATAAAAAGGCCACCAGTGATGATAAAGAGTTGAACGGGAAATGAGAGAAAAATACATTTGCAGTGTCATAATGGTGAATTCTTGATCACCCTGGATCTTATGTTCAACTTCTATTAACAAACCATCTGTAATCAGAGACAACCTGCCAGCTATTTTCTTCATCTTAAAGATTTTCACGTATTTCATTGAAATTCGTACCCACCTCCTTACTATCAAATCACCAAAAGATTTCTAACATTAATTTCATAAATTTGTCTGTGAATTTCAATTGGTATTGTGAAGGATGATAGAACATTACTTCCTTGTAGCGGGATATTTAACTTCTTCAACTATTTCGACTGCTCAATAGGCAGCCGACGCAATACCCAAGGATTTAAAAATGACTGTTTATCAATGAATCAGCAAAATGCATATGCATGTGTAAAATCGTGAACGCAACACCTTCACGGCAAAAATTGAAAATGAATCTTAGTTTATAAGTATCCTTTGTATATGTGTGTTTGTGGATATCAGGGTATCATTTAGTTTCAAAAGGAACAGATTAAAGCTGTTTAAAGTTTATGAGTCGCACTATTGTTGTTTTTATTGCGATAAACAAAGTGCAATTTTGTTTCCTATTGCTAAGTGATTTATAATCTTTTATCATGTAGATTAGTTTTATAAATTCCCTATATTTTATTTATTAATGAATTGTTGTTATAACGGATCACCTAATTTTTATGCATGCTGAAAAGGTGAAGAAGATGCTATCTGTAGGGACGCCCCCTCTTTTTAGAATCATTATACTGCATCACAAGAAAATGATAAATCTTATCTGTTTAAATTTTTATATGTCTTGATGGGTGTTTTAGCGTAAAAGAAAATTTCAGTAAACTCCGATGTCCGGACTTTATTATTTATACATCCGAGATGTTAAATGTATATGTATTTTGAACATTATTCAGAACTTCCAATCCAGGACATAATGGGATTTTCCCAAAATGTATTAAGTTCCGCCTTAAGTAGAATAATATAAATAAGTTCATGCCAGCATTCAGGTTATTTTTACTAACTTATATATGACTGGTATGAATCAGTTTGAGTAATAGTTACTTGATGTAATCTATAATCCAACAGTCTATTTAGAATTCCCGACCTAGTGATCGATACCGATATCTATTTCTAACAATAACTGAAACGGTAAGCTTAATATGGGTTAGAAATGACAAATGGAAAATCATTCCCAACGGACAACAATCCTGCCAGTTATGGTAGTCTCTGGAATAGATGTAGATTAATCGGCACAGGAATAGATTCCTTCAACCATTCAGATTCTACGCTGCCATGCGATTGGCAGATCTGTCATTTTGGTGGATAGAGATTAACTTCTCAAAATATTCGCTGATGTTGGTGGATGTTATGATGGTGAGACAGAAGCGGTAGATTATTGAGGATTCTGATGGAATTGGTATAAATTCTAATGAAGTATTAAGCTACTTGACGGTTGTAATCAAGTCAAAACTATTACAACAGGAAACTATGTAATGAAACTAAGTCACTGACGTCAGAACTCAAGTTGGATAGAATAAATATAACCTTCAGTGAAATATCCCTAAGCTGATCAGACTTTGTTGGTATAGTTAACGTTCACAAAAATGAAAGATCCATCACAATTCTGATTTCTATATTTTAATTCCTTGCTCACAAATAACGTACCATTAGCCACCTGGAAAAAATATTGATATCTTTAAATATATGCATTTCTCAGCAAAAATATATTTGATTGATGATGTTTCAAAGATTGATTGATGGATTTCTTTAATAAATATTTAAAGTGTCTTATTTAACATTCTTTTAAAAACAAGTCTTATGAAACTGTCTATAAGGTTAGATATTCTATACACACTATAATTTCACATAGATCTCGAATTATTTTAATCATATAATGACATAATTTTACAAAAAAATAATACACTTATGAATGAATGTTTCTGCTTTGAGTGTCTAGCACACTTTGCTTAACAGGATTTTATATTTTTTAAAAACATACAATATTTCTGGATTTCAAAAACAGTTATGATTTCTGTAATGTTAAACGTACAAAATATCCTCTTTAAGTAATGCATATATTAAAAAAAAATCAGGTAAAATTGTTTTATGAGTACATTTTAATACATATGGAATTGTCAATATATCGCCCACCAATATTTAATGCATGTTATTCGTTTCTTATAAAAATAATCAGCACGTAATTAGTTACGAATATTGCTTAAATTTTTTGCAGCATCATAGTGATCTAAGAAAAAAAATAGATCAAGAATTCATAAATGTTGCATTAAATTTCCATTATGCAAATACAGAGAAATAATTCAACAAAAATTCCATTTCTACATCTAAAAAAAAATGATAGCTATATTTTCTTTCGATGAATGAATTTTTGATACATTTATCATGTTAACATTGACTGAAATACATATTTACCATTTAGGTTTCTTACATAGGATATTGGAATAATAATTTTTCTAACATTTAGAATTGTTACTCCTCGAATGTTTTCCAAAGAAATTGACTGCTGTCCCTTTGGTTCTTTATCAATTATAAAATATTTAAAAATTGCTTAATGCAAAATTATTTCCCATTATTGCTGAATATGTGCCTTGTATATAGTTCAATGCTTTAAAAATACGAAATTTATAAATTGTTGTTTAAGGAATTTATTATATACGGTATTTTGCGCTAAGAACTGCATTATACAAAAAAAAAACAAAAAAAAAAAACAATGTCATTATACAAGGTTCTTTTCAGGAACAGAAATTTATTAGCCTTATATTCAAAATAATTCTCTAAAAAGCAAAGCCAATTTCCTAATCTCAACTAATGATCTGATTTTGGTAATTTTTATTTCGTATGAAAGCTTATTAACCCTTAAATATGTCATTACTTAGTGCATATTTCAAATCAATTCAAATTTTGGAAATAAATTTCAAAAAGCACTTCTTCATCGCACATCTAATAGGGGAAATAAAACACAAGAGATTCTTTCAACTCCATCGATTTTGCCAGTTCTTATTTCCTATGAAAGCTCTAAAAAATATCTAGCGCTCTAAAAAAAGCCCTTCTAAATGGGCTGATAATTTGTCATATGTCCCCCATCATTCCAGCATTTTCAAAATAAATCTAAACCTCTTTACTTCACTTTGCATTCTCAATAGAGAAAAAAGCTTGCCAGAATTTCCCAATCACATTCGATGAATTGATTTCGAAAATTTTTATTTGATACAAACACCATCAATAATCGTTTGCCTCTTTCATTATCCGTTTGGAAAAATGCTGCAAAATTAAACCTTGACATAGGTGCTTCTTCAATCTTTCAATAGGGCAATCTTCCAGAAACTGCTCCAGTTTTGGAAATAAATTACGTCAGTTTGCCAGTAATTAAATGCACATATAACATAAGATAACACATATCAATCTCTTTAGTTATTCTAAAGAAATGATGTTAATATGAAATGCCAACACCTAGTCATTGAAAGCGGCTGGTATATTAATTATTTATTCATTATCATGAATCATTTCTTCAAAATGTTTATTTATTTGACTGAAAATTTATTTGAACTAAAGAATTGTTTGAATTATAAAGCAATGTCATTTTAATGTGTTGCAAAGTTAAAATACTGAGAGTAATATCAGAGGATTGATACATATTAAGTACAATAAAATGGTTAAACATTTTAGAAGAAAACTCTCAAATAATAAAAGAAGAACATGACCTTTCTTAATAAATTCGGTTTTAATATTAATAGCATTTGAAAATATCTTTTATATGTCCTAGAAGAAGTATAAAGATTGTACATAATTTCTTAGAGTTTATAAATATTATTTTCAATGCTGTTCACTCTCATAAAAATATCAATGCATTATTGAAAAAAAATTATATTATTTGGATTGTTCTCAAAATTTAATAACGAAACTCATTTTTCTAATTAAAGCATTAAAATTGCTAAAATAATAATCCCTGCAAGAATTCACGCAATTTAAAAATATTTCCATCGAATTTCCTTTAAAGATGCTTTGCACCATTCATGTATGTTGAACACTAGCATAAAAGAGGGGGAAATGGAGAAGCGGAAAAAAAGATGCAAAATTATCTTTAGTCAAAGAATAATCCCCAAATACCCAAAATAAATGAAAATAATACAGTTCTATGGCATTTTCTCCCATTCCCAAACATAGCTCAATGGTATTTTATCTATTCAATTGCTATTGTACCATTTTCATTCCATCATAAAAACGATGGCAGAGTCATGTACCCACCCAACAGGGTTTTCTTATCTCTTTGAAACTCCAGCACTGTTTATCAGTGTCATCCAGTCTTTTGAGGCGTGGAAAATTCCAGAAGCGGAGAAACCCATGCTTTGTCACTCAACCGATTCTCTTTTTGGATTTAAAATGGAATTGTAATTTCCATTTTTTGGGGTTGAAATGGAAGTTGCTGTTCTTTCTTTATGATCACGTTTTTTTCTGATAGTGGAGTGTTAGGGTGGATGGATGGCGAAGTTATTCAGAACAGATGTACTTAGAATTACATAAGGGATTCTACTTTTTCTGAAAACAATGACATATTTATAAATTGATTTTTTTATTTGAATCGAAGCGATAAGTATTCTTGAAATAGAATACTGTTTTCTTCGTTTTTAGAATTTTTGTTGTTTATTGAAGTTTTGTCTTCTTTCTGTGCTTTTATAAGATAACTTTGCCTTATATTTTATTTCAGATTAAATCAGTGAAATTCAAGATGGTTCGGTTTTGAAATTCAGGTTAAGAAACCGGCACTACCGTTTCGAAATAGGATTCTATCAATGATAGAAACTATATTTACTCATTCTAAATTCTCTCTCTAAATATTAAATTTATTATATTAAAGTGAGGCGATGTTATAACTTAGTAATCAAATGAATTTATAGCAGTAAAATGTAAGTTTCAAAATTTCAACCAGGCTCTCCAAAATTTTTCACAAACTCTCTACTAAACTTATCATATTAAAGAGCGATTTACATGGCAATTGCATACAATAGTTACTTTTAGTGTGGATTAAGAATTTTTACTGAATCTATCATGAGAATCTTGGAGAGTTAATTGGCCATTAATCGGTGACATGCATTAATAGTGTCCAAAAAATAATTTGTGTTTTAGACACGTCTTTCACAACCTATTAAAACAAAAATTTAAAACAAAACCGCTTTTGCAGTTACAAAATTCTATAATAAATTCGATATATTTAACTCATTGCGTTTTTGAATTATTGCATTTACATTTTTCTGAAATTACAGACCGACATACAGTCCACCCGTGTTTGGTTTTGGCTCAAAATTTGACAGATATCTATTCCATTGATATTAAATTTGTGCACCTAATTTGATCTATATAACTCACTTCTTTTTGTAATTAGCGTGTTAACTTACATTCGAACAGCCGTACAAATGGATGCCCTCTCTCAAAATTTGTTAGAAATAAAAAAATTTGATGTATAGGCCATTTATCAAATTTCGACAGTTTAGCTCAAACCGTGTTTGAGTTATTGTCGTCACAGACAGACAGATATTTTTCAAAAATGAGTTTTTCAGGAAGATCTAAACCATGGGAATTCGTTAAAATTTTGAAATCGAATTTTTTGGCGATTACTTTATTTTATATTACGTATACGAGAAAATAGAAATTGCGCCGAATTGTCATATGCTGAAAATATGAGGCACATGCAATAAAAAATAATGAAGAGAATGAAGCCATATTTGATACAAAACTTTCAAAGGCATAAGTAAATGAATCCCTCATATAAATTTAGTAACATAATGTATCGATAGAATAGATTAAAAATGGATTATGCAAAATATCACGAATGCTTATATGATAAAAAATTCAAGACAAAAGAATTTATGAACACAGAAACGAATGATGTATAGTATAGAACCTTCGAAAGGTTTATTAATAAATATTATTTTCTAAAAATAATATTTTATTAATCAATCCTCTGATCTTCAGGCCCACGAGCAATATTTTTAATGCGCAGACTTCTCGGAGTACAAAATATTTCGATGGAAACTTTCGATGTCATTTTCCTTCAAAATTCATCTTCCAACGCCTCTTAGAATCTCACCATATAAAACCATATAAAATTTGGTTTCGCTGCAATTATTAGTTTTAACAATAGATGGGAAAGTAAATAGGGAAATTTAGTTCATAGCCACGTTACATATTGCAGAAAATTGATAATTTTTTTTTCATTTTCTCTTTGTCTTAGTTGCTCAATTAGTCAGTGACAATCGAAATTCCAGGAAACTACTGGAAAATAATTTTATTATCCACAATTTCATTGTTTGCTTAGTTTATAGTTAATTAGAATTCTAGAAACTCCCAAGAAATGTGGAAATCTACATCCTTTTCAATCAGTCTGAAATTGAAAAATGTATATTTTTTTCATTTTTTTTTCTAGAAGGAAAACTTCTCTTTTTTATGGAACCTGTCCGGCCATCGACCTTCCACTTTTTTTCAAAAAGACTCAAAAAAAAAACCGTCGATCGTTTGCTGAAGCTGAATATCTATTAATGAAGTTTTTAAATGCAAAGAAAAGAAGTGGTACAAGCAGCAAAACTTTTCAGACTTTTCATTAAATGATCTAAGAACTACTCAGACATGGCATCAGTCCCAAAGTATCTGCCTACAATGAAACTGATGTTTTCAATGAAATTGTTCGAATTTCATTTTTTTATTTACGTTCTTAATCTATGGAAACTCTAACCAAATGATATAAATATCAGTTGAAAAACTTAAAAAGTTATACCCTAGAATGTATTAAAAGGACAATTCTGAGGAAAATAATTCTAAAGGCTGCCTTGGATTTTATTTTTTTTAATTGATACCGAAAGCTTTTTTTTTGCTGCTTTAAAGAGAAGATTCAATTCTTTTGTGGAATCTTTGGGAGTCATCGACATTTAGGTTATTTTTCAGAAAGATTCAAAAGAGGAAATCAATCGATCGATTGCGAGACTGAATGCATATTAATAAAACTCTGAAAAATCTATGAAAAGCTAAAATGCATTCCTTAAGACTTCCTTTTATTTTTTTATTCAATGGCCGAAAACTTACTCTGTTAACGTCCCATCGACAGGAAGTTCTGTCCATAATGAAAATTATCTTTTTTGCTGAAAATATATTATATTTTGTACTCTATTTCGTCTTTATAAATTATAGTAATTTAAGTAGTTGGAATATAAAGCATTTTATATTTTGGATTTTTTAAAAGAAAATTTCAAATGTATTTGTAAAAAATGTAGTTGGTAACTTCTGAATTCTTTGACTGATTTTTATTTTTTCTTATTTTTAATTAATCATATTTTTATACAAAAACATAACAGTTTTAGTTATCTAGTAATTAGTGTAATACTATTTTAATATACTGTGCCCAGTTTGATTTCAATTAAATTATATCAAAAGCATGTTTAAAAACTATTGCATTAAAAAAAATCTGTTCTTTTTGTCTGTAACTTATAATTCGAATTTTTAAATATAAGAATTTTTTCTCCAAATTCGCCATAAAGTGACGACTTTTTTGTGAATCAAAATTTATTTAAAATGAGGCCATAGGCGAACCAAAATTTATAGTCATACATAAAATAAATAAAATTAAATATTACATTAAATTAAGATATGAAAATGAAATACTAATTTCCGTGAACAAAAGTAAGCTATGAGTGGGAATTTGTGTATATGTATGATGAATGAGAAGCTATGAGTGGGAATGTGTGTATGATATGGAAATTTGATGAATATACATATATATTTTGCATCGAATGATAGGTATACAAGTCACACGGTAATAAAAAAGAAAATCCGGTATGGTGGGAAAAATCATTGGAGACACATAGATATTTTTTAGCTTGATTTAGTAAATGACAAGAATCAAAAAATTCTTATAAACTATTTTAATAGGTGTAAGAATTGTGGATATTTAGAAGAAATTATAGATATACTGATTAATCTGGAATTGCCGGTTGAAGGGAACGGTTTCTAGATACTATAGTTTTCTTTGTCAATCAAAAACTGTCACAAAATCCAATTATCATCTATGGAAGAAAAAATATAGAAAAGAAATCATTTTATAATTTTTGTGAAATTGACACTTGGTTTGCAAAAAAGCTGGAATATCAGAATAACATTGCAGATACTGTCAGAAGTTTAAAGTATATTAAGTTTATTTGTCCAGTCATGCCATTCAGTTAGTTGTGTTTCCCAATTTCTAACATGAAAAATAGATATGATTATCATCGTGAACACATGGGCGGAACACATGATCAATGGGGAAATGTATCGATCTAATATAAAAGTGGAATTTGTACATAGTTCGGTTTAAGATTTCCCCACTTTTAGCATGAAACTCAAACTGTCTATTTTTCTTTCAACGTCTGAGAAGTTGACCATTTTAAAATTGCTGATGTCTTAATCTGCACAGGCATAGTATTAAATAGGAGTAGGTAATTTTACACTTTGGAAAATAGATTTATAAATGTACAAGCTTATTGCCAGGATTGTGCAGTGCTTAATGTATTATGCATTTAATGTATGCATTTTCCCTGATGACATAAATGATAGTTTTATTTCATTGATGATAATACTTGGTGTTCTCCTTGAATGTGAAGAGATGCATCGAATAGAGTGTCTTGCGTTTTCATTCGTTCTAAATCCAATAGAAAATGTATGCTAAGGAGATTTACTGTTTATTTAGAAGATGCTTGTGATAATGCAACGTATTTAGAATAACATATCATTGAGTAAACTGTTTAGGGTAAACTAATATAAGGATTTAAACAAGGATAATTCCTAGATATTCTACGCAAACAATTTGTTATATGCACATATATGGATATATTAGAATTTCAAAAAAGAAAATGAAATTGTGGTGGATTGAAGATCATTATGATCTGTGCTGTGGAAAGAAGATGATACATGTTTCCAGGAACATTTTTTAAGGATCACATTTCGCACAATTAAGCACAAAACACGAAGACAAGACATTCACACCCTCAGAACATCATATGACATTATTTACAATCGCAATGGATTATGGGATGCGTACCTATCACCATCTATTATCCAAAAGAGAAGATAGAGTAATACAACTGCTACAAAATGAGATTTTATATTAACGTTGCTTACTTTTGTCAAACCAATGTATTAGTATGCTTCTTTTGAATAATGGGTTTCTTGTGTATCGTTATAAATCTTTAATTTTTCCCATTATATTTTTATTTTAGGTTTATTTGCTTTCAATAATTATGCATTTATTACATACCAATATTCAGCTTATTTTTTCTTACAAAATTGCAAATTGCAAATAAATGAAAGACACTCAGCTTTACAAAACAGATGGACTACAATCAGAATATGCAAACAATTTTTGAATACATATCACTTGCAGCATTTCTGTAGCATAACAAAAAGCAAAAAAAAAAAATGGTACAGGATTAATTTAATATAAACTTTCTATGAGTAAATTTTAAAATCGCATTATAGTATATAAATGGTTATCCAAGATTCTATGTTACATGTAAATATGCAAAATAGTTTTTCCTATTATTTGAGCAACAAAATTTATTATTTTTCTTTTTATCCATCGACTTACATTTTTTAAAGCGGTTTTAAACCACCTTTTTAGTCAAATATCTTTTATAAATATATTTAATAAAATATATATCACCTTATAGAATATTTTGATGTTACATTAAATAATTACATAATTATATTACATGTTAAAATTAATGTTATAAATTAATTAAATTTTTCCGCCATTAAAACTAAAAAGTCAAGATTATTGTTTACGATTCAGTTGAATACTTATTCAGTATAATACATCTGAAAATTATAAGTGGGCTTTCTTCTTCAGAACTGCAAATATTCTGCTAATTTTTATCAATTTATTCCACCATGATTTGTCTTCATTCCTCTTGGAAGCCTCATAGTAAAACTAGCGCATTAACTATTCTCAAAATTTAATACAGAGTCGTAAAATAAAACGAAGCAAAATTATTCCGATAAAACATTTCATGGTTATTAATACCGAAACACTTTACTAATGCACAATAAGCAATGATGCAAACAGTAAAGAATAATTAATTCATTAAGGGCAATTTACAAAAGATGAGGAAGATTAAAACATACTTTGAGAGTTCGAGTTGCTTCCTTAATAATCATAAAGCACGCTTTTAATAACTTGCATAAGCTATTAGGAATTCTCTGTGTTAAATACCATGTGTATTTTCTACAGGAATAAATTTATTACAATTTTCACGAGCGTAACTGAATAAACTCAAAAGTTTTATAAATGCATTGAGATATGTTGTGCAGGAAATAATTGTTTCTGGAAGCAAATAATATTACATAAAAATATCTATATCAATTAATATTTATTAAACATAAATATATACATCATTATATTTCCTACACATTAAATATACGATCAATTCTTGTTTCATTTTTTAGTCATTTGTTATTTGTTATGAGTATTTAATAGAAAAATTATTTATTTGTATGAGTGAGCATACGTATCAGTGGTATATGTATTCAAATAAATCTATCTTATTTCTCATTATTCTGGAACTTTAGTAGCCAAATGAAGATACAAAAGAAGTTCGAATATAATGAAAAAATTATAAAATTAATCGCATAAATCTTTTATTTTATATTTTGTGTTGTTTTGGCTGATTTTTCGTACATATTTTCTGCTTTTAAAATAAACATAGAAAAAAATCAGTGCACCATAGAAAAGGACAACCAAATATCATTTTAAATAAATAAGTAAATTAATTTATTGAGTTAAAAAATCGTTAATTTTTTCTGAAACTTCTAAGAATTAAAACAAAACTTTCTGTATCTGATTTTCATGAAAATATTTTTTCTTTTGTAATGTATGGAAATCAAATGAATTATCGGATATTTAATCATAAAATTTAATTCATATTGTATATAGAAATAAATATATTATGTAAGAGCACAGAGCACCTAAACTGAAATATATAATATAATACTAAACTGAAATATATAATATAAAACTAATGGAAAGTTAACCAGACTATTTTACTTTCAGAATTATAAGTATTCTTGAATGTTATTCATTTAAATGTCTTATTGCTTCACTTTAAAAAGTAAAAATGAATTATTTTAAACAAATACTACATTAAAGCCAATTCTCTTCATTACATTAATTGGTTTTTAAATAATAAGAAAATATTCTGTGAAATTTTAAACTAATGTTTCATTTATTCTCATTTTTAACTAATACATATAATGTAAATATTATCTAATTATTTGCTATTGATACATATTAGAGCTGGAAATGCATTTTTTGTCAAAAATATGGAGTGAAAAAATCATTACTAGAGAAACATTCTAAGGTAATCGGAAGTTAAACCACACTTAGCTTTTTATAAAGCTTTGTAATCATCATAGAATAGCTTCCTTATAATAGTTTTTATTACCTTTGTGATTTACTGTTCCTTCTCGGATTCGAAAACTCTTTACGCTTTTGCGCATGTGCCAAGAAGCGCTTATTAGGGGAGAAAGGTAAGGAGAGAAAATTAAAATAGGGGAGAAAGGTAAGATGAAAGGGTGAGATGTTTTCAATTAGCAATTGGCTAAATGCTGAACTCGGCTTATCACTGAGTTAAAGGTATGATAACTCCTCACCAAAGTACAATCGTCGAAAAGGGATCTCGGGGGACTCGGGATCTTAAAACGAACAGTAATTTTGAATTCGTATTCTGATTTTTACTTTTATATATTTATTTCATAATACATTATTATAAACTTTATAAAATAGTGTCCCCACTCAATTTTTCTCTAAAATTTCCAAGCATTTGCTACTTTGATATGAAATAAAAAATTAATTAAAATAGAATGGTTATCAGATAATTAATTCCTAAAAACGATAAAATATCGCGTGGGATTACACAAAACTATACATTTTGTTCAATTTTGTTTAAAATTTAGAATTCAAGTAGTTAAATTAGAAAGAAATTAGTGAAATGAGTAACAAAATCAAATATTCACAAATAAATTGTATTGCAGAATATAATATGGAAATACAATCCCTTTAAATACGAAAATAAACTAATAAACTCTACAAAAAAGTAAAAGTATTTTGCATTAAATTGACCTAAGAACATTTTGGCTCATCAAATATTAGTATCACAATGTCAAGGAAATGGATAGGCAGTTATATTAAATACAGACAACTATTTTTGCGATTAGATAAAGCAAAAAGAATGAATCCTAAACTGTTTCTTTTATTACGGAATGCTATTAATTCTTTATCGAAAACCAAGTACGACGGATACTCAATCTCTTTGCATGGCATAACTATCCCACAGACATTCTGTCGATAACATTCTTTTTTTATTTTCTAACATTCATTCCTGTTTGGCGCAGACGATTCTTTAGGTTTTTTCCCCCCTCTACATCTTTAATATCATTTTGTTTTTTATTTCTTCTCAGATTCGAATTTCAAAATTCAGAAAACAACAACAACGGCGAATGGATAGGTTCATTAACTTTTGGAAGAAACATTTTTTATTTTATTTAATTCGTTCAAATAGTTGATGTGACTAAAATAACATAAGCCATACTTTTATTTGATATTATATCTTTAGAAGTAGAGACATTTAGTTTCAATTGCGAGAATGAAAGTTTCTAAATCCTTAAACAAACGATAGTAACATTTATTAAATCTTTCTGGAGCTTTCCTTTTAATAACTCGCTGCATTCCGTTTAAATATTAGCTTTTTTCCCCATGAGACCACAGGTAAATATCAGTTATCCAATTTAGCAAAAGTTTTCAGTGTTCTGTTTTACTTTCATAAAAAAAGTAATTTAGAACTTCTTTGGTAGATTGTGATGATTTAAGAAATTGTTTATAATTATTTTGAAGACCGCTTTTAGAGACATGTAAAGACACCAATTATAAGTTATATACTTAAAATTTAAACGGATTGTTTGAATGTATATCACTTTTATATTTCAATATTTTAGAAGGCATTTTATATATATTCCATTGCTTTTCGTTATTCCATATGTTTTATTAGTTCTTTTTTATATCTAAATACACAATGGTCAAACTCATTATCCAAAAATATAATTCTATTTATTTGATATATTTTTTAAACCCAGAATCTATGAATCGAAAGATGAACAAAAGACAATCTTTTATATTGTCATTGTCACTTACATTATTTCATTTTTACTGCACAGTTTTTAATAAAAAATATGTTGAATTTTGAATATTTGTTTCTGCAGTAAAAACATTAATTCTGGCACATTCATAATCCAAAAAAGAAATTATTTGTGCCACAAAATGCTTAGATAACAAGGTAACATAGTCTGGTACACAGTATTGTGCGATATTATATTATTTAATATTCAACCATGTCATACGATATGGCGAATATAGTTTAATACCACAGAATATTATAAAATATATAATTGCTATTAGGACATTCAGGACAATGAAATTTAGTTTGATTGAAAAATATGCGAGACAAAATATTCAATATTAATTTCTTAGTATTCTATTTATTACACAGCGGCAAATCTATAAAATAAAATATTGTTACAAACCTGCAATTCGGCTTCCCAGCATAGTTTGTTCCATCAACAGAAAGTCTGTTTTAAAGTCATCGGTAATGGACAGAGTCCTGGACAGTCCCAGAGCTTGGCGACCATTTGGCGACGAATTTGGCAACTTTGGCGCCAAAATAGATAATACCCGAAACTTCGAGAATTTTCCCGATCCGTCCAGTAGGAACCGAGATACGCCTCGAACGTTTCTGATTGGTTGAGAAGCTTCTGGCCCCGCCTCCTGAGACTTATAAAAGGAGCTACAGCTGCCAGACGAAGGTCCAAGTCAGTCCGAGTGGTCGGAGTAGAAGTTAAAGGTAGACGACAGGGGAGTTCGAGAGCAGAGTAGTCGGAATCGACGGAGTAGAGTAGACCGAAGACGGAGAAGTCGAAGACAGAGTAGTCAGAAGCGACGGAGTCAAGCTAGTGCTGAACTGAGCTGTGCGCTACTGTCTGCAGTAGATTCTGGTTGTATGCTGCTGTGTGTGCTGTTGTATGCTACCTGTCTCGGGTGAAGATAATCGTCTTCTGTGCTGTATATAGTTGTCGCTTTTGTGTTGTCCTGTGTATCTTCGTGTAAATAAACGTTGTTGTTTTATTTTCTACTGCCGTATGCTGATTGAGCGTTCTACACACCATATCACTTCCACTATCCAAACGAACCCCGGTAGAAAAATTCGTAACAATATATTCTCTTCAAGCCATTATGATATTTATTTGCATATAGAAGTTTTTGACAAAGTCATCATGCGATCTTTAATGCAGCAAAGTAAAATGGGAAAATGCAAGTATTTATTGCATTTCATACTCTAGCGTTATTGTATACTCAAAATTTATACTATTACCTTTTTATTATTAAGCCAATGATGGCCGGCTGAAAATGGCATTCATTAAATGTATGTTAATAGAAATGTTCTTTCATGTTAAAGAAAATTGCTTGAAGAACTATTTCTACATTAACGAATTATCATTATTAGAAATTGAAGATTTGAGCTTGTTCTTCCATTTTCAAAAATAAATTTTATTATTATTTCATTTTATTATTTTTACAAATATAATTTCGTACTTCACCGAAAAAATTGTTTGCCAACTGTAGCCGAATCTCTTAATTAAGCAGTGAACAATGAAAATACGCCATCTACATTTTCATAATATCACACCATCTACATTTAATTGACACAGTATGTCACATCGTGTAAAAGTTAAAATAAAATCCATGATGGTGTTTTTTTTTATTTAATACTACTGTTGAATGTTTAAGTAAACAAAACATTTTAAGAAAATAGAATAGATTACTATTCTATTTTCTTAAAACACTAAATTTTTAATATCCATTAGAGAGTCTGCATGTTGTTGCTTTCTGATGTTTTTCTAAAAAAGGGGAGTTATTTACAATTACATTTGAAAACTACTTTAATTATAGAGGATCCCTTACTAAATTTATTTCTTCATTTTTAAGTCTTTTACTTCTAAACTTTATTAAACCTTCATTTTGAAATTCATCCTTCCTCTACCTTCATTTAAACATTATTCTTTACTCGGTTATTACATTTCTTTGAACTTCAAATCAAACAGTAATATATTGTCCAAATATAGCTTTCGGAAGTTATTATAGGTGGAACAATTTACAAATGCACATTAAAAGATATGACAAGTAGAAAAGACAAACATAATTAATTTTAACAGAAAAATTTGCATGGCACAAAGAGAGCAAAAATATATTTTGTTAACTTGAATTATTTCCTTAATTGGCAAAGAGCTCGTAATTCTGTGCATCACTTGTTGTTAATTTCTATGTGTTTAAATGGAAAACAGTGTTTTTAATTTTTCTCGCAAATAAATTAATTTACTACATGTGTCAGTTGAAACATTTTTAGTCAGGCTCTTGTAAAAAAACATATTAAAAAATAAAAAAGTATTAACTTAATATGTTTTATTACTGCATCCAGATTTGTTATTCATGAAAATATGTATTCCTTTTTTGAAAGTGTATCATTAAATAAAATTGAAAGGAATTCATTAAATTACTGTTTAGGCTTTTTCTAATCAAGTATATTTATGTGACTGGATAGAAGATTATAATCCACAACACATGTTTCATTTACAATAAGCAGCAATTTATTAATAGAAATTATTTTTTATGAAAAATGTTTTGTGAAAACCATTTGATGAAAGTAAATATTTGAATTTGTACTAATTTTGAATCTCTTTGAGTGCTATGGTAAGAATATATATGTAATTTGAATTCATAATGGTAATTACAGACTTTTCATATATATATTTATTAATTCGGTCTTTATTTAATTTTTGTAATATTAACTAAATATGTGTAATTTTGTTTTAGCCTTAGTATGTGTGAAAATTTTTTAAATTTTTTAAAGAAAATATTAAGCAGAATATTTAGATTTAAATTTTTTTTTAATGTTTTTAGATTTTTCTATCTCTAATATATAAAATATTGGAATTAAAATATAGGTATTTAAAGCTCGAAAAGGAAATATGTACTTGTAGCAGCATAATTGTATTTCATATGCGTACTATTTAAAGAATAGGAAATATATTTTCAAGAAAAGAAAACAATTTTTATTTTTTATTGTAGGGACAAAAGTACCACCGCATATCGATTGTGTCTGTAGAATAAAAGTTAAAGACGATATAATCACACACATTGAAAAATACCAAATGAATGATTTAGCATAGAAATATTGCTTTTATATATTTATTAATTTAGAAGCATTAAAGTTCCCAAAATAAATAATTTTCATTATAGGATAAATTTAAAACGTGTCTGTATGTTAAAATATTAATATAAATAATTGAGAAAAAGTATATGTAACTATTAAATATACAAGTACATATGAAAGTAATAAGAACAGAGCTTTAATGTGCTTTATTTTTTTAAGCTCATAAAATATTTTAGCAAATAAAAACTATACAAAAGCATTTTTTAATCACTTTCATCTCTATCTCTTGAGAAATTTTAGAGTTTGCACTACTCTGTTTAAATACTAAAAAGGAAAATGTCAAGTGCTTTCCATAATTCATGGAACATTTCGTTAATTATTTAAGCATCATTATCGGTTTGTTGTCTGTGGGTGTATCCTGTATTTTATAAACTCCTCAAATATCTTTACAAAGCATGTATGATAAGAATTTAATTTTCTGGGTTATTTATTCTTTAGTTCTCTCTAGCTCAAACCTCGTAAAAGTTACTGAGCCACAGCAAATGAGTCTAAAACATTTATTCACGATAAAGTTTTATTTTCTAAGCTTTCTAATTAACTGAATTGTGCTTTGTACAGCTAAATGAAGAGGTGATTTCATTAATTTAAGTGCAAAGCATTGGGTTTAGTAAGTGGAAACTTTTATAAGTTTTTAATCGCATTAAATTTGTTTCTTGTGATATTACTTCTGTTGTTTTGCAACGTATCTTTGCTAATTTGTGCTACAAATTCTTCTTTTGAACTGCGCTTTACATAGAAACCTTTCATTTGCTTTTTGAATAAGTGAGAAGTTAAATAATCTTTAAATAAATAGCTCTCCTCAGACTTAAATATTTCAGCAGTTCACAGTAAAGTAATACTGAAAATTTAAATATTTCTCAGGGGCATATAATTGAAAAACAATTCTAAAAAATTAAACTTTACTCCAAATGTCCGAGACTATAAATTCTGGACTTCTTCGGCATGTTTGGATTTTGGGTGATTTTTTTTAAAAATTACTGCTATATTTTACTGTATAAAAATGTACAAAAATTAAGAAAATATAAATATGATTAAAATTTTAACGGAAGAATAACTATATAATGAAATTGCCCAGTTAGTTTTTAGAAATAATCACCAAAATTACCCAAGTAATTGTTTCACTGTTTCACGAAATAGTGAATACCATGTTCGTAAAAGCTATTTGGTTGTCATTGAAATCGATTTCGAACAGTGTACATCATATTGTTGTTCGAATAAAAAGAGAGGTTTCAATGCTTTTTTCAGCAGAACAAAAATTCTAAGAACATATCATCAGAACAAATATGTCTATGAACATGCCAGAGGAACAAACACGTCAATGAACTTATCAGAAGAAAAAACTGAATGAACGATCAGGACTGTATGGCGATATTCCAATTCCGTCTACCATACGTTTGTCAACATGCTCAACTGGTTAGTGATTGCACAATATCATAGAGCTAAACTACTCCAGAATATGTGAAAATACTTGTGCTGGTCTTTGGACGAGTCAATGGAAATGAGTGTTATCTGTACACATCTTCATTCGGCTGTTCTTTATTGTAATGATCTAACACATCTACGATACAGATGCGAATGAAATAATAGCCAAACAATCAGTGCATGTTAAGGGGTTCCGTGCGATTACCAAGGACATGTTCATTACGCAAGAGGTTTCTTTCTTTCATTTTTATCGTCCATTTTATAACTACATACCATTTCCATGACATTTAGTAAAAACCATCAAACTTGTAGACTCTGTTCCGTTTCTATCTTTATTTAAATGAGTATCAAATCAGAGTGATCTTTTCGGAAGTAACATTAAGGGTAAGTCGAAACTACGAAAATAGAGAAAGGGAAATCAACAGAGGGAAGTCAACTTTTCAACGGATAGATACTTGTAAGGACATTGCATTTCTTGACTGCCATTCTGACCACTAGACCAGTGAATGAAAACTCCAGTTCGAATTTTACCAAGTTCAATAATCAAATGTGTGATTTAGCTATGCTCAATGAATTAATTTTTAATCTTTACTTCGCTAAGCAGTCTCACCTTCAACTTGTCTGAATTTCTAATACATTTTCAATGTTCGTTCTTTTTTTACTATCTTTTTAAAATTCATGGTCTGCATAGGATGTTCTGAATTTTAGGCAAGTAAGCAAGATTCAAAAAAAAAATTACAAGATTTCAAAGCAATTTAAGAGGGTGCTGCAGCTGTAAGACTGTAATATATGAACTATATTAGTTAAAACATTTTCAAACTCTTATTGGGTATAATAATAATCCCTATATGAATCGTATATTCTCTTAGAATGATACGATGTAATAAAAGAAAAAATATACGAAAAATATTTAATAAATATAACAAAATAATTATAACAATTGGAATTATATTACCAATAATATTAAAAATATATATATATTCTAAATAAACTATAGTTTATTAGAATAACTAAATACAGATAACTAAAACATAAAATACATTTTGATTTTAATCATTAAATATTCGTTATTTTAACCAGATAGTCCGATTTCAGAAGCTTTGTTCACATCTCTAGTGAAAAACATATCTAGATTTAAAATCAATTTCACCAAAACTGCATTATATTTTGATTGTCAGCATGTTTCATATGTCATGTGTTGAATCAATATCCAACTGGTAACGCACTGCTAGTGTGGTATTATCGGATAGTTGTTATAGATAACCAGAACTATCGTTTGTGTCGATTCGAAAGTAGAATGTAGCAACACATGGGAAGGCATCAAGTTCAATAAAAATTGAAATTTCTTCATTGATCAAAACCAATACAACATTTTAATTAATATGAAACTATGATAAAAAAAATTATGAGAATTTTTGAATCAGCCGGTAAAAAAAAGTTGATTATTTTTGGGCCTGATTTGATTTCAGATAAAAGATTAATATTTTGAGCGATTCTTTGAAGACGTTTCGAAATGGAAATGAATGGAAGGTTTATTCTTAGAACTAACAATAATTCCACTGATTAGATGAAGCAGAAAAAATAATCCTAAGTCTCTTTATAAAGCTGTAGCATTTCTACTATGTAAGAGATAACTAAACACGACGGGCATTCCATCTCTTTATGCTGGTATAATCTTCCCACAGACATCCTGTCGATAAGAATTTTCCTCCATTGTTTACTAACATTCATTCCTTTTTCTGGCAGAACGCTCTTTATTTATTTTATTTTTTTACATTCTTTTTTCTTTTTTGCTCAGCCTCTGATGCTCCGCCGTGCATCACTCAGATAACAGCTACATTAGATCGATAGCTTCATTTATTTTTGGTGTTCCGATTTTTCTTATTTAATTCGGCCAAGAATGTCAAGCTGCACAAAACACAAAAAGGCTTAATAATATATAGCCTCCGGTTAGAGGTATCCTTCTAATCGTTATTATGACGTTGGTAGGAAAAAAAATTCGGTTCTTGTCACCGGAACTAAGGTTTCGGAATCTCTGAGTAAATAAAAGTCCTTCAGCTTAAATCTTTTAAGACTTTTTCCTCTGGATGGCTCAGCTGGTAGTATCAGCTTTTTCTATTTAGAGAGAATTTAGTTTTTTTCTTTCGTAGGTAATCTGAGGTTTGTCACTTTAACAAAAGTTCGGGTGTTTTGTTGTACTTCCGCTAAAGTTATTCTGGATTTGTTCACAGATGTATAGCCTTTCATAACTTTTTGATTACTTTTTGAAGACTATTTCCTTTGATACATAGTTTGTCATAAAAAATCAGAGAAAGATATTTACTATCGAAAACTCTTCAAGGAAATCGATCTTCATTTTTTTTATTATTTGTTTTAAAAGCATGTCAGATTTATTTTGTCGTAAAAAATTTACAAACTAGTAATGTCGTAATGCTATCCGCTCTTTTCGGATTTTAATGACTAAATATTATTTACTTAAATTTTCGGTTTTGTAGTAATAAAT
>JAPMOR010063383.1:89023-100665 GCA_026543865.1 Argiope aurantia | reverse complement strand
TAATTAATACAAATACAGTACAAATTGTTTTATAACAAGATGATGATATTTATAACAAGATTTTCAGAAAAATCTGATTAAAACATTTTTCTTACTTCAGCATTTGTAAACTAAGTTTCAAAGACTTAACATCAAAACATTTATATGGTTCAAACTAACACATAATTAATCAGCGGTTCATAATAACATTAAATATTTTTAATATAAAAGATAGTTTTATATATATTTTTACAATAAAAAATATCATCCTATGATAAAAATTTGGTTTTTAACCAAAATGAGAATGTTTTTAATCTCTAAATACTTTTATCAACTCATAGATTTTTTGAAAAATTTCTAATATTCCAAGCAACTTGAAAAAAAAAAATACCCAGCCGAATTCTAATTTTTGTTCAAAAAGTTATTAATTTTTTTTTTCAGAATGACAAAATATATAATTCAATGATATTGCAACTACGTGTTTAACATGGAATATGAAGTAATCAATTTGAATAATGTATTTAAATCTCAATCGACCGTTTGAAACAAGTGGTGATATTTTCACTTTCAACATAACATACGCATTCCCGTTTTTCATATTTTTAACAATTTTTTTTTCTAACAAAATTCTCAGTTGTTGATGTTTTGGCTGTTTTTGTTATGTTTATATTACTCAAACTCAGTACTTCACGCATATTTCTTATTTTCTATACTCCTACATAATAAGTATTATCACATTTAAGGCACCGGCCTCATTTTATCGTTAGTTCCTTATGTGATGTAATTTTTTTAGGATCCTAAGCATTGACTAGCAATGAAGATATTTGGTTATCCTGTGTCATGCATGAATACCTTTGACAATACGATTTCCATAAAATATATTTGTTCCATAAAGTATATTTGCTTTCCATAAAATAGATTGATGACTTATCATTTTTGAACCTTCCGCAAAAATCAAAAAAATTTAACTTTTCCGAAAGATCAAAATGACCGGTGCAAGCTGACGTTAAAATGCATACTTCAATCATTGTGCGTGATTTTCTTAATCTGGAATATGTTCCATACCATACTGTAAAGAACAGAGACCTAATACATTTTTAAAAGCGTCACTTTTGAAAAGTATGCTAGCTCAGAAAGAAATACAGAGAGAAATATCAAAACAACAAAACCAAGGTGCTATAGACGCAAAAAAGAAGTTATAATTGAGAAACTCAAATTCGATTCCTGGAAAATATGTATGGATATCCGGCATTTATGACATCAGCTGAAACCTCCAAAAGAAGTACAATGATGTTTCTGAATGTTGCGAGATTTATTTTGATCTCCCTTTTGAAATCTAGAATGTTAATACAAAAGTATGTTATATAAGAATGTTAAAAAATATATACATGGCGCCTTTAGGATTGTTCAAATATGGAATACGGGAAATCTGTGCCTGATTTTCAATTAAAAAATAAAACCCATCATGAGTTATATTAATTTACAGTAAGTTACAGTTTTAAATATAATAAAACTTTTAATCAGTATTAGTCTTATCGTCTAAGAATAAAACTATTATCTACTTTTATCACGATTGTTATTGTAAGTACTGGGGCAAGATGACATTTTTGCATTTGGTTTTTATAACAGCAAAACAGTACTGATTGCATTAAAATAAATATTTATCCCTCAAAAGGCTATACAAATGCAAAGAAAAACAATTCATATAAAGAAAATAATTTATCTCAAAAACTGAATAAACAATGTTGTTAATCCTTAATTGGGGGGGTGCGGGCTGTCAGACCGCTAAAGATGGACTTTCGGTCACCCCTATTCTATTTTTAGCTTAATCGAAAAGATTGACCCTCTAGCTTCCAGTTTCATGACCTTCACTACACGTGCACTTTTTCAGCCGGTTTCAGCGGAGGCTTCTTTTTTTTTTTTTTTTTTTAAATATGTCAGCTATTTCTTATCGCGGCGTCTGTGATACCACATTTCCCTCGTGTTCCAGTTTTATACAAGACTTAGTAGAATGAATCTAAAACTTGGAAATAAGAGTATGTATGAGAAGAAAATGTATGTTCCAACACAATTAATTTTTTTCAATGATAATATATTTTGAAAAATTTCTAAAACATATTCATATATCAAGAAAAATCATATATTGAAAGATTTTCATACAAATACATTTATTGATACATTATTTTCATACTAATAATTTTCCTTAATTTGGATGTAAAGAAAATGCGGTCTCGTAGACCTCACCTCCCCAGTTAAGTCCTAAATTTTCATCTCCCCGATTAAGGGTAAATTTCCCTTTGCCTACACTACTTTACATTATTTATCAAAGCTTTATAAGCATTATGTGCATTCATCATTACCACTCATCTTACTTAGAACCATCCGAAACACAACAACTTAAACCACCATACAATGTAAAATCTATTATTAATAACTGTAAAAGCACAGAATTCGCATACATAATTTTTAATAAATAATCACTTGAAAAAGCTCAGAAAAAATTATAAAAAACCATTTGTATATCGTAGCAAAAGAAATATTCTTTCATATCTGATGTGCTGATTGAAATTTGTGATGAAAAGATCTATATGAAAATTAAAATCAATGACACCGATTATCACTTTCAAATACACAGAAAATCTTTACAGAAATTCTTTCAGATTTCTTCTTAAAAGGTCACCATTAACAAAATTTCTATTTCAGCACTTTTGGATATTCTTTAGTTTTCTCAATCTGTTCCATGTCTCGTTATGCTTTGTTTTGGTTGCTCTTATCAGCTTTCTCTCAGAAAGTGCAACGTAAGAGCTTTTCTGCGTAAATACATGTTTCTTTTATGACAGAGAGCAATGTGTAAATGATGATAAACGAGAAAACGCTGGCTATACATTCACCAGGGGACATGTATCGATAACGTTGATACAGAATGAACTAAAGATGTCAAGGTTGCGTCGCTTGGTGTTAGCAGTTACTTTCTATCATACTTGCAACTGAATGCTACAGAAGCTTTCTGATGATAAAAGGCCTGCCAATCTTGAATAAAGACTTCTATTCTTGATTAATGGCTTCTTCTGTTTACATTGAGTGAGATGTATGTAAAAAGTCAAATGTGAATGAATATTTTCCCTTATCAAAATAATAATCAATTGCTTATTTAGACGTTTTTATATTATTCTTCGTTTAACATTTCTTTCATGCTTGATTTGAAGCGTTGATAGATGAAAAAGTAAATAAAAATATTTAACCAATGTGTCTTTATATTTATTGTAATAATTCATAAAATAACACTTGAATGTAAACTTGTTTTTAGGAAGATTGGAATTTTGATTTTTAAGACATAATCTATTATCTTATTTTCATGGTTTCGAATGTTTTTAGTTACTAACTTATTTCTCTTAAATTTTCTTTTAAAATAGTGCTCAAACTTTATATGAGATTTTGAACTAAATGAATTAATTAATGCTAAAGGGAAATGTTCCATTTGCTACCTTCAGAATTATGGCAGCATCTTAAGTGGCAAAAAATCCGTGTATTCAAAGAAGACTTTATGATAATTTGTAGTTGCAATTAAATAACATAGATCGTTACATTTACCGCATGACTGTGACTTCAAGTGAATTCATTTTATTGAATATATTACTTGTGATTATCTTGTAAAATCACTTACCTTAAACTTATTTCCAGTCTTAATAAACTTAATTTTTTTCTCGCAAAAATAACCTTATAACTGTATAATTAAATGGTAACGGGACAAAACGATTTGCTCTGACAAATTTTATGACAAGAATATTTTGAAAATTATTTCAAAAGAGAGTTATACAGACATAATTATTTTCCATTTTTAAAAATGAAAAACAATATTTTTTGCATAATTTTGTTAGAAAATTTGTTATAAAATCTATAAAAGATTTTGATTTTCTTGGTTGTACTCCTTGGAATTTTTATTTTTAACTACGCATACGTTTAATAATAAAATTACGCAAAATAAACACTACTTCAAATATCGGAAATAAAAATTCATATTCATAGAATTGAAACTGTGAATTTATCAAATATTCATTATTACTTACTTATAATTCATCTAAATGATATTTTGTCAGAAAATTTAAAAATATATCATGGAAATAACATGTATGTCTTGTTTTCTTGTTATAGAGATTACAGCAATAAAAAATTTATTTAATGAAAATCTACAAATAATTGAATTCAAGTTTTCTGCTTTAATCCAATTTAAGATGCAGTTAAAGAAAAAAAAAATACGTTCTTTGTTGAAGATGTAGAAGTAGTTTCATTTTCTTGCCTCTTAATTTCCATCAAGACTTAATAATGTATTTTTTATTTTGGTAAAAAATATCGTGATCTGATTTTATGCTCTATGTTATCATTTCATATGAATATGGGCAAAAATCAGGCGTTTTCTTTGCAATACTTTTATAGTAATAGAATTTTAATAGAAAAAAAATTTGCTCTATGCTTTACTTTTAAGACTTGGTGAGTTACACAAATTATGACATTTAATAAACAGTATGTTGGATATTTTTTTAAATAAATAATATTATAATTAGAAAATCACATCAAAATATAAATGATTTGATGCTTTTATATATCAAAACATTTTTCAGTAATATTAATCTCCATTAATGTAATAGAACTATGGTTTTTTATGATTTCAACTATGGTTTATTTTTTAAGATAATGAAAAGTTATATGAAAGCCGATAAAAAAATAAAAAACGAATATGGTTTGGAATATTAAATATCAGTCTATAAAAAACTATTATTTAAAATATTTTATAGTTCAATGCTAAGAAAGCAAAAATAAATTTGCCTAATATCTGGAAAATAATAAAGTAGGGTGATACAATTTCTAAAGTTGTACCTATATAGCCTGATGATTCGTCTCAAAATGAATCCATTCGCTTTAAATTTCAAATACTTTAAACCATTTCCAAGAATGAATGACATTTACAAGTAATGCATAATTCAAAGAAATATCCTTAAAAGATTTATTCAAATTTTTAATAAAAAAAAATAGAATCTACAACTAAAAGTATTGTAAAAAGTATCCATTTGAAAGCGAGCTTTCACTTCTTTTTTCTTTTCACGAACCAAAAATCAAGCGTTGCCACCGCTTCACAAGAAAAACCAATTATCAGTTCCCTCAAACCCCTTATAATCTTCAGCTATGATTTCTGTTAAAATCCCACGAAGCAAGAACAAATCCCGTAAAAGTAATGATCTGTCATTCCCCCGGGATAAGATTAATAACCCGTTTATCAATAAAAGATAAATCACTTGTGGCGAAATCATTCCAGAAATGTAATTGGTAAAAGTTGGAGTTTTCTCTTTTCTTATTTTATCCATATTCTGCTGGGTAGACTTGTTTTTTATTATTGTTTCAAAAGTTTACTTAATTAGTGAAGGCAATTAGCACTTGTTAATGCATCTCAAATCTAATGGATCGATGAAAAAAACAGAGAAAGAATAATAATCAACTTTCATGTTTTCTAGGAATATATGAGGTTTTCTACTTAATCGCAGTTCGCTGGAGCAAATGAGCGTGAGTCTAATTCTGTCGTCTAATTTACCAAATTAGGAGTTGATGGGCGGGAATGTGACATAAAGTTAACCAGGAAATCAAGTGATTAGAAAGAATTATATTTGGAAACAGAGAGTTTATGGCAGTCATAAAGTAAATAAAGAATTATTTTTTGTATGCTTAGAATATTTTAAGTGAGACTTTTGCTTTGAAATAATTTTAATCTGAATGAATCTATAAAAACATTTAATATGTTTTATGAATATGAGAAAAAATAATTCCGAATTGCTTTAGGAGAGAAAAATATTTATTCTTTTATCCGTTTCATTTCAATTTCATTAATTTTATTTCAAAATAATAGAATTTATTTATGCTAGTTTGAAAAAAAAATGCGTTATAACAGTTTATATATGATAAGAATTCGTAGTTTGTTGGTGGTATTCTTTAAAATTGTCAAAATGGAATAAATTTAAAAAAATTTAAATTAAACATAGGAATTTTTATTGAAATCAGAGAAAATAAATATATAATTTTACCAGAAAAAAATTTACTTTATTACTAGATGGTGGGTAAAAATATTCTCAGAAATTAAAGACCATTCTTTAAATAATTTCTAATAAATACAAGGCAATGCTTATATTGCTGAAATTATTTTAATACATTTCAAAACTAGAATATTAATCAAAACTGAATAAAGGCTTTGATGAATTAAAACTAAAAAATTGAATAAAATGCGAAATACTAAAATTTTAATCTCTATCATAAACTAAATTATTAGATTATATTATTAAAAGGTACAAGAACTAGAATGTGAAAATTCCCTTGCAATATCATAGTAAAATAAATTAAAATTTTATTCCTCTAAAATTTTTAAGCGACTTAGATGAGGAAACATACTATATTTACTTGACTTAATGTTTATTTAAAGGTTTAATTAAAACTCTGCTCAAAAGTTTGAAAAATATTTATCAATTTGAGTTGGAGAAACATTCGTTTTTTGTATTTGTATTTTATTAGGATTATTTTTGTAAAAAAAACTGCTAAAAATTAGTTTATCAAACTCTTCTGGGGTAAAATATTTTAGAGCATATTTAGGTTAAATTATGTAAAACTAAATTATCAGATAATACGTATTGATATCAAAAAAGAACACTAATATAATATTCATTATATCACTTTTCCAAAATAAAAAAAATGTAATAATAAAATTATGAAATAATTTTGCATCCATATTTCTATTTTATATCTATTTTTCCTTCAAATTCAATCGCATTTTAGTCAAGGTTGGCTCTTGCACCATTAAAACTCATAACCAACCAACTAACCATAATCCTTTGATATCATTTTAATATGTAAATTATTTTATTTAAAAAAATCAATAAAGTTTCTGCGAAAATAATCATCGGATGCTAATGCTGTTTAAGTTCGTAGGAAAAGGAGCAGTCGAAAATTTTATTAAGTAATGATATCAAATATCAGTTTCTACAAACGCACTGAACTTCTCTTAATATTTCCATATAACTATTAATATCATTATGTCAAGAATGAAATCCAATTTAAAATGGATTCAGATATTTTTGTTTCCACAAAATGAGATTTGACTGGAGTTTGTGAAGAAAGAGAATGCTGCGTGATCAAACAATTCGATATTGTCTTTCTAGATGAGACTAATCGAAGAAACCTCGAAATGGTTGTTAAGCAATTATGTCTAATATCTATTTCTGAACTTTGTTGAAATCGGATTTAGAGGAATTTTTGGCAAAAAGAAAAAGACAATAGATGAAAGTTTGCTTAGAAAGATATTGCTATGTGATCAAGCAGGTATATATTGTCTTTCTAGATGAGAAGAAATTGTCAAAATTTGTTGTTAAGCAATTATATCTAATACATTTTTCTACACTCTAAGGGTAAAATACTTAATATTTGCATATAAACAATAGTATCTTCTACTCATTGTTCAAGTCGCATTTAGAAGATCTTTCGGCAACTATTCGCCGAAAAAAAGGGAATAGGATGATGTTTGCCTAGAAAGATATTACTGTGTAAAGAAACTGATAGATATTGTCTTCCTAGATGAGAAGAAACGCAACATACCAGGCTGGGATAATTCCAGTTCTTTATCTATCTCTGAAGAAAAAGAAGAAAATTACCTCCAAAATGTCAAGTAGGAATCTAATATTATATCGAGAATTTTTCACAAGGAAAGGTACATTAAAAAAAATCCTAGGAAATATTTCTTTTATATCTTTCAAACAATGAAACTCCATACCACATATAATGTGGGCATATACTACTTAAAATTATTTTAATAATTTATTCTAATTATTCATTTGCAAAATGCATTTTCAAGTTAATACATTTTGCTTCTTTTTACTCTGATCTGAGACTTCACTTATTATGTAATAATAAGTTATTTAAAGATTTTAGATACTTCAAACTAAAATTAGAACAGAATTTTTTGAGAAAGGTTATCCATTACCTTTCTATCAGTGGGGGGGGGGAGGAAAGGAAGATGAGAAGGAAGGAAGATGAGAAGCTTCCGGTATGGTGATTGATTCTCGCCATCTTGGTGGGTACAGAAAAGGTGGGTGTAGGCAACCTGCCATCGTTGATGGGAAGTGTTGAACTGTTGCCGTTGAAGGTCCTTAGTACTCAATTACAGTGTTGCTGCCGTGGCGGTGCGGTTAGTCAGTTTTTTCTGTGTGCCTTAGGGCGAGTAGAAGAAGCCAACTTGTGATAATCCATTACCTCTTGAATTTGTGATGAAATGTATTAAATGATCATAATCGAAAATAAAGCGTGTTTGCAATAAATAAAAAAGAATTAGTAAAGTGTCTCTCTATTTGCGTTTGATTAATATTAAAAAAGTACTATCATATAATATATTTTCTTTAAATGTATGTTTTCAGAAGATTGGATAAATGTATATGTGAACTTCAATGTTTAAATTTAAAAGTTATGAAAAATATAATTTTAATTCAATTTTCTTTTAATAATTTTATTTTGTACTTTAATACTTTTCTAAAAATACACTAATACTTTAATTTAAAATTTTAAGTCTAAAAGTTTTCCTCTTTACTATCAATAGAAATATTTGAAATAAATAGTAATTTATTAATGAAATAGTGATTTTTAGAAGACAGTGATTATGTTGATGATGATAATTATAATATTAATCAAAAAATATTTAGGAAGAAAAATTATGAATTAGATTGCTGTAAAAAATTTAACTTTATCTCAAAATAAGTTGTTTTTGTAATTTTTTGTTACTTTTACTACGCCTTAGGGAAAAACAATTTACATTGTTTATGCATTCCACGTGAAAGATTTAAGCTTTCATTTTTTTATGGAGAGAAATAAGTAAACATCAACTAAAATCTGTATGCATAAAGGATTATCGTCAATTCATTAGATCAGGGGTAAAATAAATTCCAATCTATTAGCTTAGCTATGTTGAATCCACATTTTATTAAAAAAACCGTTGGTGTTTATTTGAAAAAAGACAAGGAATGAATGTTTGAGAGCAAATGTTTAAGTAGTAGATCACATGCATCAGTGAAAATTATTAAAGTTCAGGTGTAAAAAAAAAAAACATTTACTAAAAAAAAGTGCAGAAAAAATTGTTTCCTTTAATCAAGAGTTGCATAGGAGAGGGGTGTTTAGGACAAAAACTATCGATGAAAAAAAGGATTACTTACGGTTCATAGTTTTGGTTGAGTTAACTTATATTTAAAGAGTCTTGGATTTTGTTGTTTACAATGAAAGTAAGAAAATAGAACGATTTAACTTCAAACAAACGTTGAATAAATTTTCATAGTGAATATGAGGAAAGTAGGAAAGTAATTATGTAATATTATTTTGAACTTGATTTTCAAATAGAATTAATTCAATGAAATAATAAAGATATGAAGAAAATTGTGAAACAACTATGGTTCATTTCATTTGTTCGTTCAAATTCATTTGTTCTCACTAGAACACAAAGTGAAATTGTGACAATTTTTTTCTTATTGGTTTTTCTAAAGATATTCTTTTAGGTATTTCATAGACACGTGTCGATTTAGGAAAAGGAGTCTTAGGCATTTTTAAAAGAATTGTCATGGCTGTTAGAAATTTTTATCCCTTCGCTTGTGGCGCTAGAAACACAGAATTCAACATTTTTTTAGAACGCGTGTTAGTGATAAATAAGTAAAAAAGTAGGATTTGTATTATAAAATCAGATAAAATTTTAGAATAAAGTAATAGGACTAATTTAATATGCATGTATATGTATGTATGTTTTATATGTATGTATAACTAAAACATTTGCATATTTAAAGTACAGACATCATATAATTCAAATTTTAAATTGTAAACTAGCGATTCTCAACATTTTTGCTATATTCCTTACATTCCGATATTAATATCTTTTTTTTATATATGTTTGTTACATTTATAAATATTGTTGGCCATATTATTCTTCGGATACTAATATATATTGGTATTTTCTAAAAATAAAGTTTTATAATCATGATAGATGAAAATTATAGTATTTTCTTTTTCATGTTTAAATAACTGTGTTTTTTATATAAAATATTTTTTATTTTATATTTTTAACATTTTCAAACTTTTTATAAAAACTTTTTTACAATTTCCTGGGATTTATGCCAGAGGGAAACAATATAACTACAAGGTATTGCGAGATATCATCACGATTGTTCGATATATTTAATGCCACATAGCATTTTTCAGATTTAGGTGCAAACTTGTTGGCTGGTTTGTGCTAGCTGTTGTAACTAATGATAATCACTGTTTTGAAGCATGATCATATATTAATATGCAAATGAGAATTTTAGTTATCCAAGTTTTTGAACAATATTATGACTTTACCAACTCTAAACAAACTATTATATAATATACTTTAAAATCCTGTAAATGTAAAATAATAATAATAATAATAATAAATCAAACCAATTTAAAAAATGTGGGATTTTTTGAATTTTTACCCTAATTTGGCGAAATATAAATTTAAAGAAAGGCAAAATTAATGAAACATATTAAATTGCATTTAATTTTTATTAAATAATACTTTTTAATAGCACACCACATGATTTTCTTCTTTTATTTTTTAACAAAAAAATGTATAACGCAAATGCTTCTCAGAAATAAATTAGTTTTAATATAATAAATTTTAAACAAATTAAAACATTTACAAACTTTATGAAAATTCCAACGATATAGTACATTTTATATCAATAATGGAAAAAAAAGTGAATAATTCTTTAGGGAATCATTAAAATATTTATATTCAATTTGAAGAAACAAAATGACAGCAATAATATGAAAAAAATTCAATGTGTTTATCCGATGAATTAAATATTAATCTGCCATATAAAAATTCCACTTAATAATTTATTTTTAATACATAAACGAAAAAGTGAATTATAAGATGTTAATATACCATTAAATTGTTCAAAATTAATTCAAAGAGAATGAGATATTAATGAGTAGAGTTGCAGATATTAATCACTGTTCAATGTAGACTTTTTAATTCTGTCCTCTGATATGTATATATAATTATCAAATCCTGCTTGAGAAAATGTTATAGTTTGAAAACAGAACTGCGTTCTAACGTCTGCATTGTCAGCATTTCTCAATTTGTCTTCATTATTTATATTTGTTTACTCTGCTGCATCTTCTGTGCTGTGTACGAGAGGACTGCAGGGCCTGTTTAGAGCTGGCCTCAGAGAATATGTTAATTTTATTTTGTGGATAAATATTTGGTGTCTTGATTGCGATGCTGTGAAATCATTCTCAGACCTTTATAATCTCTTTATACAGTAGTAAAACTTGTAAATTGTATATTCTCTTTAATCCAGTTGTTTAGGAAGGCTGTTATGAATTGACTGAGCCACAATATGGATAAGAAGGCATAAGGTTCAAAATTCGTCTGTCTTGCTGCAGCAGTCCTTCTATAATTTCCGATTTCCAATACAAATTTTAATCTGTTAGTAGTAAGGTTGTATCTTGTGATTACTTAAGAACCAGATCACAATTTTGAAAAGAAATTGGATACATAGAATATAAAATTTCTCTACATATGTCCGCAATGCTCTTTCGGCTGTTTTTTAATATGTGTATATATTTTAATA
>JAPMOR010063383.1:39993-85470 GCA_026543865.1 Argiope aurantia | reverse complement strand
ATGCAAAGATTCGATAAAATGCCAAATTTCATTCAAATAGCCTATTTGTTTATGGGTTATATCGTTTATATACAAACATCTCGAAATATAGTGATAATAAAAAAATAAAAAAAAAATTCCTTCATTCTAGGAAGGTTTTGAAATGACATTCATTAAAATACCGATATCAAATTTTTTAGCTTCTGCAAAAGACGCCCTTTTGTAATCATTGTATTTGAAAACATAAACCCAATATCATTTTAATGTTGAATCAGTAAACATCTCTACAGTATCTTACTAATCCAATGCCACTTATATATAGCGGGGACGCCAAAATTTCGAAAATCACTAGTTGATATATAAGTATGTAATTTCTTGCTTCACTGGTATGTAAATCGATGGCATGGAATCGAATTATCCACCTTCCAATGATGGATCATGTCTCTCCGAAAAAAGATTCCATCCCGGGTGGTAAATACTGCCGTGTTTCAATACTTTTCAATAATTCTCTACCCAGGTATTGGCTATCCCTTTGTGATTGAATTCAAATCCCCTCATATGCATAACAAAACAGAAGACAACTCCTTCGTGGTTACCATTGCACTTTCTATATCTAATACTAGCTGCGTTTGGAGAACATTTTGTTCATCCAGATCATAGGTTTTTGAGGTTGTTAAATGGTAATGAGGAATGTATGTTTTTTAAAATCTCATTTAGTTATTCGTTAAGACTAAAAAATATGAACTTAACTGAATAAATAAAATCAAATAACAACGTGTAGAAATTTAAAAAGCGTATAACCATATAAAATTAGAAGTGAATATACTTCTTCGGCTTTAATGTCCAAAGAAAGTAATTTTTTAGTTTGATTTTAAAATTGGCAAAAGTGCGCGATGAATATTTTGTTGTTCTTATCTAAAATAATTTAATAATAATAATAAACATATTATACAGGGATGAAGGTGATATTATTACAAAAGTATTATTTTTTCCTCATTAAAAGTATATTTTTGTGAGAATAGTTTTGGAAGATGTAATCATCAATTTTCATATATAAGATACAACGATTTATCATCAACTAATAGTTAGACCGATGTTCGTGCCAGATTAACTTTTTTTTATGGCTACTTCTTACTTTTTTTTGCATAGTGATGATCTTGATGGAATAGTTTGTGGTGAAGCATTATTAGTATTCAGAGCCTTTCTAATAATATTTTATAGCTCTAATAATTAGTGAAATGTTAAAGTATGTGCGACTGTATAAAAGTTCAATGAAGCATTCTTAAACGCTCGTATAGTGACTTGCTTACATTTGACATTCCACAATTTGTAATAAGAGCGGGTTCTATCCCACGTACATTAATGTTTGATACATACGATACATAAATACGAATATTTTTTTCAATAAGCATGCATTTCAGAAGAAGTTATATATTTTTTTTAAAAATAGCTTTGGCTATATATTATTTCATAAGGCAATACAAATAAAAGTCTATTAAGCACACTGAAAATAGTTAACACCAAAATGAAAATGGACAAAGTTGACAATCCAGCAAGCAATTATCTTAAAAATAATTAGTGAAGCTTTATTACTTACAACACTTTTTCTTGTTAACAACAATACATAAAATTTCTGACCGTAAATGCTCTTAAACAAGAACTTTCTTTTTCCCGAAATAATCAAGAGAGAAACAAAGTAGTGAAGATAAATGTATCTTGTATCCTATAATTAAACTTTCGCCTCGAACCTGAAGACATTTTCCGGATGTTCGGAGCTATTGTAACAGTTTTCCCTTGCAATATAAAAATTTCAGAGCATTTCTCTTTCGATGAAAGACATTGCTAGTTCCAAGTTACTTGATTGATTAAGTCTGTCGGAAAAACGTGCTTCTCTTTAGTGAAAACAGAAAGTAACTTTTTTTTCTCATTTTTCTGTAAGCATTATTGGGCCGAAGAAAACCAATTTTACCGTCTAGATGATTTCAATAATGTAGAATATATCTTTTACTCCAGCATGTGGTTTTTATAGATTTTGAATTAAAAGCATTTGAAAATGGCACGGAAAATAAAATTGTAATGCAACTTTTCATGCAGTGTTACTAAATGCAATTTCTGAGCTATATAAAGTTGAATTTTTACATAAGTAAATTTGTTACCGATAGAAAAAAAAAAGAACTTTTTGAAATTTTGGAATTTAGGAATCCTTGTAAAAATAAGTATTCATTAAGAGGAATATATATTTTTCATCAGAATGATTTTATTTTTGATAGAGAAGATGGTTATTTATTAGTTCAGAAATGGGCATAAATTAAATAAAAAGAATTGTAAAAGAACAGCAATTGACGTATTGCTTTTAACTTATATTGCCTGCTTTTTAAACAATTTTTATATAATTTTGCTTAATTTTTTGCAACGCTCTGTATCTCAAATAGCGATTGAGAATTTTTTTTATTGTATAATTGTTTCTATTTTGCCATATTTTGTTCAGATGGTTAAAAAAACTTCTATGTTTTTTCAGAGAAATTATGCTTAGTAGAAGTTATAGCTGAATATTTTCAAAAATATTTGATAAAAAGAAAAACTTTACAAATATTGAATTTCATTAATTGTTTTAAGAAAAAAAAACATTCAGATAGCAAAACTTAAAAAAAAAGAATCCAATAGAAAAGGAAATCTTAAATAATGAATTATTAAATGAATCAAAGAATTTTTCATTAAGGTAGAATTCATTAGTATATTTATGACCACATATTGATAGAAAATCATTAACTTTGATACTCTAAGTGAGTGTTACATTTCATCAAGATTGACGGTAAAAATATGTGTCACTGATTTTCAAATTTATTGGGATTAACAAATTGTTTTTATCTTGATACATAACTATTGTTTCAATTAAAGTTAATTTTTACAAAAGAAATTTATTGCAACGCTAACAAGAGTATTTTATTTTTTGCCTTTCGATATTAATCATTATGCGTCATGATTCCATATTTCTTTACTCTAATAATATTTTACAATTAGGTTGAGCATGCTTAATGATTTTTGCATTATTTTTGTAAACTGTACTGTGCATCATATATGGTATAATTGAAAGGAAATTGACACTGCAATTAGGTTGAGCATGCTTAATGATTTTCGCATTATCTTTATACATTGTACTGAACATAATATACGGCATAATTAAATGGAAGTGGACCTTGCAATTAAATTGAGCATGCTTAATGATTTTCTTCTCCTGTGTAAACTTCTGCGCATCACATAAGATATAATTAGAAGCAAATACAGAAATAATTATCTGGTGGATGATGAGAGAAAGTACAATCATTTTGCGTTTTGATCACTTTGTGATACAAATCTTTACCCACCATCATCACAGAGAAATATATTCTGCTTTTTCCACACATTTTCTGATTGTCAAAAAAGAAAGATAAACGAAATGCCCATGGTAATTTTACTGAAATATTTATCAGTCAATAGCTATAAATTATTATTGTCAAAAAATCAATATTTATCAAATCCATTCCTTAACGAAAGGAAATTCAAGAAAATAAATCAGATCTGTATTTCATAAATAAAAAAACATATTTGAAATTTTAAAAGAGTTAAATGAAAAAAAACACACACATCCTGATACAATATAAGAGCTATGTAATTTATATAAATTTTAATTTATTTATCATTGAAAATACTTTTTATTATCAATTTTCAAAAATTCATTTTGAAACATTCAGTTTTTTTACAACATTGGATATAAATATTTCCACCGTGACATCTTGTCAAAAGTGATTTATAAACAGCGACATCGGTTTCACTCACGGAAGAGTATAATTCGCTGAAAGCAACTAATAACACATTTCTTTAAATTATTTCAAGGAATTTTCGTATATAGTTTATGCACAGGGTTAGCAAGAAATAAGTTACAAAATTCAGGGGACTTTAAAGTTCGTTCTGTTGATCCAAATGAGATATAATTTTAATTACATATTATTGAGATGATGAGCTTTACATTTATTAAATAAAAAAATAGTACAAAACTTGATCGTTATGTGGCGTTGTATTACACATAAAACCATTTAATATGGTTTATAATTGTTAAATAAAGTAAAATTACTCAGTATGTCCTCCTTCATTTTCAACTATATGCTCAAGTCGGAGAACCATATTTTCTATAGATGACCGGAGTGAATCTGCTTTAATATTATGAATATGGCGCAGAATATTGTCCTTCAGATATAGTAGAGATGAGGGCCTTTGACGGCAGAATTTGTCCTACAAATAACCTCCACAACCAAAAATCGAAAGTGATGATGTCCGGCGAGCGAGGAGGCCATTCTACTGGGAAACGACGGCTAATAAACCGTGCTACTTTTAAATGCTGTATTAACAATCGCTTTACACGACAATCAATATGAGGTGGTGCACCATCCAGCATGGATATGTTGTCTTGGAGGTATCTATGCTGCAGAAGAGTTGGCATTACAAAATCTCTCAGAATATCATGGAACCGTTGTGCTGTGATTGAACAGATTTGGATTCCATTTAAAGTTATCTCTTTAAAGAAATACGGTCCAATGATAAAAGTAGCTATAATACCGCACTTTTTCAGGATGCAAGGTTGTTCCTGGATAACGTGAGGGTTTTCCTCTGACCAAATTCGACAGTTGTGGGTGTTAACTTGCTCATTGAGGCAAAAGTGGGTCTCATCACTCCACAGAGTGTTCCATGGTCAAGTTGTGTCAACCACCATTCGAGCAAGGATCTGAAGTGCAAAAATTTTATGGAACTCTAAATCCCTGTTCTGTAGCAGGTGCACAGACTTGATTTTGTATGGATAAAAAGGCAAAATCTGCCATACGATTTTTCGTACAGTTGAATACAGTATATCCAGACAACGTGAAACAACTGGCAAAATCAAACTATTATGCGGCGACTGACTGTTGACTTCAATGAACACGATCACAACATTTTCGACGCTGGAATAGGGGAAGAATGTTGCCCAGTTTTTTTCAAATTTCTGCATCATCTTGCGTAGGGCACCTGGAAACATTGGACCTCTTCGTATCTTCATCATACGATGCAATTCATTTAGAGCTGGAACGGAGTTTTTTGATACTACTAGAACAATTTCAACAGAAGCGCTTTTTCTTGCAACGTAGGCATGACGAACAGAGAAGAAACTATGTTCATGCAGAATCCGCCTTCTTTTTATCAAAAGAAAAATGGTAATAGACATGCGCTGTAACACAAATTATGTTTCAAATTTTAAATATCTGCAAATAAATATCATTTGTGTTACAGCATAATCTATTGGGGAATTTTTGTACTATTTTTTTTAAATTAATAAATGTAAAGAGCATCATCTGAATAATCTGTAGTTAAAATTTTATCTTATTTGGACCAATAGAACGCATTTTAGAGTCAGTCCTCTGGAGTGGGTAACTTATTTCTTCCTAACCCTGTATTAATGTATGCATTAATGAATGTAATGTATGAATAATAATTATTAAGAATGTATTAATGTATATATAATTAATGAATAAATAATGTATGTATTGTTGTTGTTGTTTCCAATGGCACTTGCCATAGGCAAGCCCGCTGATTTGAAATCAACGATTTTAAGCCGAAAGGGAACGTCTCTGATTTTAGTAGCGCCAACTAGGGCCAAGAGTACGACTTTGCTACTCACGCATCACATTCGCTTGCACAGCCCCTTTTTAAAGGGGGGCACATTCACTCATCTCACAGATAGAACAAATGAAGGACAACCATGCCCGAACCGGGACTCGAACCCGGGACGCCCAGATCACGGCTAAGACGCGCTACCCCTATGCCAGGACGCCGGCATTTAATGTATTAAAACTATGTATTAATAATGTATTAGTGTATGCATAATTAGTGAATATATAATGTATATATTATTGAATGTAATGTATTAAAACTATGTATTAAGAATGCAAGGTATTAATGTTATGTATAAATGTATTAAGGCTATATTTCAAAATAATGCCACTAACTTTTATAATGGACTTTGACAGTGAAGAAATTTTTCTTATGTGGAACTCTTACCTTTTTTCTGATTTCAAGATTGCAGTGAACTCAGTAATTTTCAAATGATCTTTTAATTCACAAAATGATAATCACCATGTATTTTTAATTTCTAGTGTCATCGACATTGCCATTAGCAAAAGAAAACATTAAAAAATAATGAACTCTTGATAATAAATCTTGAAATTCATTCTTATTTTATGCTTACCATCAAATGAACATCGACTTATTCCATTTTCATTAAAGTTAATGGAAAATTAAACTGCATTTTTCATTCTTAAATAACGGATAAGGAATTTTCAAATACCTTTGAACTGCTAAATGGCAGAAAGACAATCGTCGAAGAACTTTAATTAAAAAGTCATTCATTTCCTTGAAATTAATTTAAGGGGGAGTGATAATACAAATGATAAGTGGTTCAGAATCAAAGTTTCATTATTTAACATCTCATCAGAAGACAAAGGGAATTTCTGAATTTCATGCTACAGTTTTTATCATCATGACTACATTTTATCGCTTGAAAATGCATTAAGAAATTTAAATTCACATTAAAGATAGTAACAAAGCTTTAAAGAAAAAAAAATCGACGTTGATCTTGTCAATACGTAAAAAAGATACTATGCATAAAAGTGGTAAGATTAAATACATCTATTTATTCGTCTATTTTAATAATCATCTACTTTTAGATTATACAGTTGTGGAAAAAACTTTGGGACCACATGTGAAATTGAAAACTTTTAACTTTACTAAAAAAAGATACATTAAATAGTATATACAATACAAAAACATAAAAATTTCTTCATATTATTTTATAAAGAAATTAATGTAATTATACATTATACTCAAATGATTTTTTTTCATAACATAAAAGGGTGGAAAAAACTTTGAGGCTACAAAGTTAAATATTAATTAAATGTATAGCATTACAATTTTTAGTACTTCGTGTGTTTTCCTTTGACACGAATTACTTCTAAAAGACGATTCTGGAAGGATTTTGCTAGGTTTTTGCATGTTAGAATCGGTATTTTATCCCATGCTTTTAAAATAGCAGCTCTGAGTTCAGACGCAGAATAATATTGTTTACCATTTTCATACACCTTGCTTGCAAGGATACCCCACATGTTCTCTAAGGGGTTGAGGTCTGGACTTTTGGCCGGAAAATCCATAAAACGTATATTATTTTCAGTTAGCCAAGCAATAGTTGAAGCAGACTTGTGCACTGACGCATTATCTTGTAGCAAAATCAAATTTTGATCCTTAAGTTCATCTCTTAATGGAACAAAATTGTTCGCCACTATATCTTGATAGTCAAAAGAGTTCATATTACCTTTAGTGAACACAATATCAGTCTTACCTCTAGCACTGAAACCTGCCCAAACCGTGATGGATCCACCCCTTTTGAAAAATGCTTTGAAAAATGCGTGGCATCCTGTCTGAAATCATGCCAATACTTTCTTAAACCATCAGGTATATCTAGGTTAAATTTCTTTTCATCTGTGAACACAATTTTTCGCCACAAGTTGGGTTTTAAAACATTAGGTGTTGCAAAGTTCAATCTTGCTGCAATATGACGTTTTTCAAGTCTGGGTTTACTTTTGAATTTTGCATATTTGATGTTTTCCGTATTACTCAGAATATCTCTAACTGTTCTAGCCGTAACTGGAAGCTTAAGTGTCGATTTTATTGCTGCAGAATATGCATTGTCTTTAACAGCCATCCTTATAACACTTCTTTTCATTCTGGTTGACAGTTTTGATGGCCTTCCTCCTCTATTTTTTGTACCATATCTGCATGGATCTGAGAGAAAATGATGAACCACAGTTTTAGACCTCTTGATTTTGCTAGCAATTTGGCTTTCACTCATTCCGCTTCCTCGAAATGCTAAGATTTTAACTTTTTCAATTTCAGTCAGTAATTTTCCACTACCCATAGTCTCAGTTGCTTCAATACTCAAAGAAATAATTAGAAAGTGTTTCTTTTCAGTCTCACAACTGTCCCACACACAATCGTGCAAAAGTTACGTCATCTCATTATGCAAACAATCACTCTTTAAAACTGGTCTCAAAGTTTTTTCCATTTCATTACATTACACATTTTTCCTTTATAGCTACAATAAACGTATTTTAAATTCTAAATTCATTTTTTTTATTTATTACATTTTATATATAAGTGCAAATGTAAATTACAAAAAAAAAATTTGCATTTTTGAATGCAAAAAATAAAGTTCAATGGTGGTTTCAAAATATTTTCCACCGTATATAGTAACCAATCTAAAGTAAGAAATATTTTGAAAACGAAATAGTTTCGGAATCGCAACTAAAAATTATTTCTTATTCAAACTAAAACCAAAACAAGAACAGAAAGAACTTCATAGTATTTAGAGAGCGCAAATGCAGCTATTGTATTGTATTTTTACTTATTAGTGGTTATTTTTTTCTAATTTGTTGTTTTGTATTGTCCTTTCTGTTAAAATGATATATCTCTTAAGCCTAATTTCAGGGAATTTTCGGGTCACGAGGAATCATTATTAGACTTTCTTGTTTGCATTCCCTCACAGTAAAAAACCCTTTATTTGAATCCCTGCTTGAAGGTGACCCTTGAAAAAGTCTTCAGCCCGGATTCTTTAATTTTTATTTGGTTTATTTGATTCTGTACTGAATTTTTTTTTTTTTTTTTTTTTTTTTTTTTTTTTTATATATATATAATAAAAAATCAAGTAAATAGGAAAAACAAATAAACCAAGTAAAAAAATATAAAAAAGATTCCGGCCTGAAGACTTTTTCAAGGGTCACCCTCAGGCAGGGATTCAAAAAAAGGGATTTTTTCTGTTAAGGAAATTCAGACAATTTATTTTAGTAAAACATTAAAAAACGAAATAAAAAATTTAAATTAAAATTTGTTATTACAGTAATAGATAAATCAGCAAATAATTTCTGTTTAATTTGTAAATATTATTATAAAGAACTTTTAATTAATGAATATAACTCTAACGCAACTTATATGTTAATGAAAACCTGGAAAAAGGAATTAGATAAAAGAATGCTAGCTTTCGCAAAAACAACCAAAACTAAGACTTGCTCTCTTAACTATCCTTATTTATTCCCAACAGTTAAATTTCATAAAAATCCACTAAAATTCAGATTCGTAAGCTGTAGCACTGGCAGTTATAATTACTATACGGGTAAACATTTCTTTAAATACTTAAAAATTATCCTGGACAAAATAAATGATGAAGACCACTTTATTATTTCTAGTAACAAAGAAATTCTGGATTTTCTTAAAGATAACAACATTAATAAACTTAATACTTTTGATTTCGAAAATTTATACACTAATCTACCTCATGAAAAATTAATAAAAGTCTGCACTTTTATCTATGACGAATATTTAAATGAAAATATCATTCCTAAAAATAATTGGCTTGAGTTATGTAATTTTAATATTACTGAAAATTACGTTTTTAATGGTATTAATTTTTATAAACAAGTTAAGGGCATTCCAAAGGGAACAGCTTTCTCAAGTGCTTTGGCCAATATTTTTCTACATTACTATGAGA
This sequence comes from Argiope aurantia, assembly GCA_026543865.1. NCBI lineage: Eukaryota > Metazoa > Arthropoda > Arachnida > Araneae > Araneidae > Argiope > Argiope aurantia. The sequence continues at coordinate 75,890 of JAPMOR010063383.1, read as the reverse complement.
AAAAAGTAATTACATATAATTTAATAAACGGGTGGAGATATATTGATGACCTACTTTTGATCAACTTCGACAATAATAATATTGTAACTAATTGCTATCCAAAAGATTTAATTCTAACAGAAACGAATAAAAATCAACTTGAGGCTACCTTTCTGGATTTAAAAATCGAAATTTATAATGATAAAACAATAGTTGGTATATGCGATAAAAGGGATGAATTCAACTTCAAAATAACAAAACTTTTTATCTACCATTCCAATCTAAACTCTAAAATTTTCAAAAATCTAATTTTCTCACAAGTTAACGGGATCAAAAGGGTTTGCAATAATAAAAATTCCTATATTGAAGCATCAAACAACCTCATTAATAATTTAATTAAAAATGAATTTCCTAAAAATTACTGTAATGTCAATTTTTTAATTAAACAAGGTATAGTTTGGGATTAATCCTTTGGCTTAAATAAAAAATAGAACTTTCCTTGCATATTATGTCACTCAATAGGTGGCGCTGAGAGCATACAATTTTTACCTAAATTACCGTTAGCTTTGTGTTTTTAATAAGCGGGAATCACAATCGATAGCTTAAAATTTCCTTGACTGTTGATGGTATGTTCTTGCCTTTTCGTTTTGTTTAGTGTTATTTTATGGTATTTTGATTTTTATTGTTTTTTTTTTGTTATTGTATTTTTACTTATTAGTGGTTTTTCTTCTAATTTGTCGTTTTGTGTTTTCCTTTCTGTTAAAATGGTATATCTCTTGGACCTAATTTCAGGGGATTTTCGGGTCACGAAGGAATCATTATTAGACTTAATTGTCTGAATTTCCTTAACAGAAAAAATCCCTTTTTTTGAATCCCTTTTTTTGAATATATATATATATATATATATATAGATAGATAGATATAAAGCATATTTGCAAACATAATTTTTCTATCCAGTTTTACTTTTCTTGGCAGAAATATTTCTTTTTTGAATGGTCTTCTTTGTTTTTCGTTCCATAAAAGAATTTTCATATAATTGCGCTTTTCAGCAAAGCCATCTCAATTTTAGGGTAATTAAAAAAATTCCATATATTTTTTATATCCAAATATTATCAAATTAATTTATTTAGTTGTGTCTATTTGAGGAGGGATAAAGTAATATATCTTCTCATTTAATGAATATTTCTTTTTCTTCTTTGCATTAGGTAAAAAATCTCATTTAATGGATGAATTTTCTGCGCTGAAGCTCATTTTGTACGATTCAGATTTTTGATTTAAAAATGATCATTGCTTTGGTATTTTAAAATAGCCACAAAGACTTACAAGAATTTAGTATTGAGAACTCTTCTCATAATGCTGAGTGTAAAGCTTAATGAGAAGAATAAAAAATATTTATATAACCTTGATCATTGTACATTTTTGTTCTTAATATTATTAGGAATTCTTAATATTGTTTTCCTGCGCCAATATTTTTCTAATTAGGAAGATAGTTTTACAAATAGCTTGAAAGAATGGCCAACCAATGTCAAATGGCCTTTATGAATTTTGAAATTTTGGCTATAAAAAGGAAGAATCCAGATTATTCGAGAATTTTGATAATATTTAGATTTCGAGAAAACATAAGATATCCTTCCAAAACTTCTTTATCCTGTCATGGAGACTTTGAAAAAAGCTGAAAGACAAAGCTGTAGTCAATTAGTTAAAGACGAGTCGAATGACGTGAGTAGTCTAGCGAAATCTTTCTCTTGTAGTGTTGATACCTTCCGATTTCACTCTGAACACTTTACTCTGTGCTGATTTTTACCTATTGGCTGTTTGTGTACTATTGTTTGCTCTTTTGTACAAGCTACGTCCGCGCTTTATTAACTGCATATCGTATATGCAGAATAAAGCACCGTTAGCCTTTAGTGATCCCATCGGAGAACACCTCAGGTGTGAAAATAAGGAGCTTTAGGTATGGTGATTGGTTCTCGCCGCCCACAGGAGTACAGAAATGGTAGAGGTCGGTTACTTCCTACCGATGACGGTATGTTCTTCCCTCGGGAAGGGTTGTACCATGACCGGTGATGGCCCTTAGGACTCAACCTTAGTTCTGCAAATGCTGTCACTGCTATCCAGTCAGTCAGATTTAATCTGTATGTCTTAGGGGTGAGTCAATGTAGCCAAGTGTGTAATTATCCATTAATGAGCCAGATGGACTTCTCGTTTTTCTTGGATTTTGGATTTTTCATTATTAATATAATATATTCATTACTTTTAAAACGTAGTAGCTTCGTAACAATTTTTTTCACAACTTCGCATGTCTTCCTATTTTTATCGATAATAGCCAATTTACCTCACATCAACATTGGTGACAGAGGTTTCAGTATTCGCGGTCAAACGTTAAATGCAGACACCTGCTTTTCATATTCATTTTCGTTTGGTTAAAACAATTACTTCAACTTTGTTACTTTTAATCCATATATTTCATGTCCTCTGACTCTAACTTTTATTCAACCCTTCGTCCACAAACCCTCATGAAGAGTAAAAGAGTATTTCTTAGACACATAACAGACTGGGAATTTATTCTGTAGTTAAATGAATTACTTTAATTATTCCCGTTAAATGGAATGTCATTTTGCGACTGCCATGCAGAAATTATTCTATGATGACACATAAAGTACATTGTTAATTAACTCGCTACTGAAAACCCGATTAGTTTACAGATAATAGATGCATTTTGTTGCTGATAGCTTGCAACCTTAGGAAATCCGCTAAGAAATGAAGCGCTCAATGGGGTCTTGAATAATTTATGAAGGCGCAAAGTATGGAAAATAAAAGAACGTCATGGATACGTTTCAGATTCCACATAATAGAGAATAATCATGATTATTATGTCGAAAAAAGGACGACAACGAAAAATAATAATTTGATTAATGAAAAAAATAATAATGCCTTTTGTAGTGAGTTTTGAGATACTGAAACGCGGGATTGGAAATTAAAGAGAAATATCGCCAATAATCAATAAATTTAAGGCAATTATTTCATTAAGTTTATAATATCTAATCTTAAAACTAATAATTTAATGATGAGACAAAATTACAATCGAATACATTTAATAACTAAATTGTAAATCATTCTTATGAGAAATTGAAAATAGGAAATTCCTATCTGAAACACTTTTACTTCAGATTTATAGACATCATTTAACCCTTTGTAAGGCCATGGGAAGTATGCCTCCCACCAAATTCATCAATCTTTGGGTAAAGTTATGTAGATTGGCTTAAGTTCTGACAATTTTTTCAATAAGACATAAACTTAGATGCTACAGTTCCTTGTCTCAAACAAAATGGTATGTTTTGATTTGTTACTTAATTATTAATTAACACAATAAATTAATTAATCAAATTAAATTTATCTTATAAGTTAAATGAATCCCTTTCCTTAAGCCAGTCTCATTCCTAAAAATGTTTTATTATACTATGATGAGAAAAAAATGGATTTTAAAGGGTCAACATGAATTAATAATAAATAATTTCACATTAACCTTCTAAAATACTATACCTAAGTATCGAACTTCATGTGTTTTAGTGCGAGACGATACAGTGCTATTCAAAGGCCAATACGGGCCGCGGTGGCCTGGTGGTAAGGTCTCGGCTTCGGAACCGGAGGGTTTCAGGTTCGAGACCCGATTCCACCGAAGAACCGTCGTGTAAGGGGGTCTATGGCACGTTAAATCCGTTCTGACCAAATGTCCTCCCGCTGGTGTGGTGTGGTGTGGAGAGGGGGGTGCCAGCTCAGGTGTCGTCCTCGTCATCTGACCGCGGTTCAAAATTACGAGGTCCGTCCCAAAATAGCCCTAGTGTTGCTTCAAACGGGACGTTAATATAACTAAACCAAACCAATCAAAGGCCAATACAGTATATTTTTTATCCACTTTTGGCAACCAGTTGTTTTCAGTGGTAAATTGATTATACTTAATTCCATTGAAATCTCCTATGCATAATTTGATGTTCATGGTTATTTCAATAAAAAAATTATGCATCAAATTGCAATCCACTAAGCCATTTTAATAGTGTTTACCTTTTTTTGCTTATTGAACACAAGAATTATTCTAATAGAGCAAAGTCTCATACCACCATTTTACATTGTATGAATTTAACTGTCTCTGGTTTATTTATCTTCTTACATTGTGGGGTACTTCGCGATGCTGTAACCATACTCTCTTATTTCTCTTTAGACACTTTTCTTGGCCACCTACTCCATTTGGAATATTAATTTTAAAAAAATGTTTATTTAAAAATATTCTATGCAAGCTTGAGTTCCCATTTCTCTCAAGAAAATTTTTAAAAGATTGGAAATATGATGAATATTAGATTGTATTGTTTGAATAGCTTTGCACGTATTCTGTTTTTTGGGGATAAAACTTTTTAAAGGGATTCGAGTTTATGACATCATATTGTATTCGTTTCAATCTATATTTTGTATTTTTGGGTTAATGTAATTTTACATTACCCATAAAATATATGAGGATGATTTGCAGAATCCATCTTTCTTAAGTGTGATTATATATTTGATAAAACAGTGGAAGCTGAGTAAATTTCATTGTAACGAAGAAATCTGTAGTCGACTTTATGCATACAACTTTTTTTTTGTTAACAGTACAGCAATTAAATTAACATTATTATTTATACAAATATAAATATAACATTATTATTTATACAAATATAAATATAACATTATTATTTAAACAAATATTAATTAAATTAACATTACTTTTTTTTATTTTTAAAATGATATATGAATCAGTTATGAACAAGGATGGATTCGGCCGTCGTCAAGAAACAGCATCAAAATCTCTCTCAATTTTTAATTAATTAAAGATTTAACTCAAATTTTTAAAAGTCGCTCTGAAACTTACATTTTCACTAGTATAGCATTCTAAGTCGAATCCTTCTGGGCGCCAGTACACACAAACAAATGTTCTATAAATATTAAAAGAGATTCGAAAATATTAAAGCGTATGAAAATAATAAAAATATAAGAAATCTCATTTTCAGCATCAACATTCTCAATCCTGCCTCTATAGGCTTTAACTATGTAAAATGATATAAATTAAATAAAGAATTTAAAAAAGAAATATCATTTAAAGTATACTTCAGGATATAATGTTGGCTGCAATTAGCCCTAGTATTGCATTAAACGGGACATTAATATAACTAAACTAAACTAAAAAAATGTTAGCTGTATTCGTAATGAATTTATAAGAAAAATAATTTTTTAAAATTAATACTAAACAATAGAAAAACTGCAATACTAATGAGCAGTCTTAGTGCTAAAGATCTATTACTAATTTATAACGCCTATTAAATTCATTAAACTTTCTTCAAATTTTCAGCTTTTATTTCATAGCCTTAATTAATAAACTTAAGTTAATATCAAAGATTTATCTTTTAAAGAATGAATTAGCTTTAATGAAAATATCGTTCTGCAATTAAATGTAAAAATGTGATATGAAATTTTATAATTCAATAATACTGTATAAAACAAGCATACTAAGTAACTTAAATAATAAAAAATACTTTTTATAAGCTAATAAAATAATTTAATCTTTATGAGTAAAAATATGGGAAAAGTTCACTACATACATTACATCTTTGAAATTTTCACCGTCATTAAGAAAGCCTTTTTGACGAAAGTTGTATTTGAATGTCATTTAAATTTAGAAGGTCTAATTGCATGCATAAATTACTCATTTTTAAATGAATAAGCGTTTCATATAATCATATTTTTTTTTCAAATTTTATGACTTAATGCAAATTACTTTGGAAAGAAATATAAAATATGTTTACAGAAGAACAAAATGTGTTGAATGTAAAGTTGTAAAAATGAATATAAATTATTCATAAGAATTCTAATTGTAATACTTTTCGTGAAGAAGTGTCGTAGAAAATATGTCATTTCTTATTAATATTTTTATTATTTTTCAAGACTAGTTTTTCATGTTCAGCAAAGAGCAAAAAGGATAAGCAAGTTCCTCTAAAAGCTATGAATCTGGTACCAAGAAAAATTTTTATTATAATTTTGGGATAATGACATTTTTTTTATAAAAGTTCATTGAGTTTTTTTTAGAAATAAAGAAGCATCGTATAAAAAGAACAAATATTTTGGTTTAAAATAAAGACATGTTTTTTTAAATATGCTTTCAAATCTTTTAAACAATTTCTATCTAAAAATTAAATCATTGATGATAGGGTATAAATAGAAAGATTTAAAATGCCCTTATATAGTGTACCATTAAGATAATTATTCATTGATAACTTTATACTTAAAGAAATGATACAATTTTTATTGGGTAAGAATTTTAAGACAAGAAATGTCATTACTGGAAAAATTTTATTGTAATATTTTTTTATGATCCTTTGCTAATTGCTTAAAAAATATTTGTATTTTGTAATTCATGGAAATTCCGCAATATTAGAAAGTACATCAGTACACAAATTGCGTTAATTTCTCAAATATTTAATGAGGGAAAAATTGAATATGTAAAAGTCATTAATAAAATAACGAAATGTGGGAAAAATTATTAAAGTGCGCTGTATTAATAAAATATAATATACTATAATACAGTATGCTTAACTGAGGACACTATTTATGATAAAAAATATTCAATCTAAATGGTAGTCCATAGAAAATAATACAAAGATTATAGAATACTACAATGACTGTTCACGTACTGCTGTTAGTGTACCAATACATTTATGTTAGCGTATCCTTCACATTATAAACACTGCGGCAACTTCAAAAATGGGCTTCATTAGAGTCTGATGATTTTGTTGGAGGGTGCTTATTAGAGAATTTATCTTGCACTTGAAATGAGCCGTGACAATCATTATCTCATTCTACATGAAATGCTTTCTTCTAGATTATTTTCCACCAATTTCTTTCAGGGATACCATCATGGTATACTATTCATTTACTCGAATTTTGTTTGGAGAGATTATAAATATCGATCCAGGAAGTGAATCCTGAAATATGAATTACACTTCTCAAAAAACATAAAGATCCTTGCAGAGAAATATGAGGGAAAATATATCAGCACAAATAACACTATGATAATTGTGGCTTAAAAGAGAATTCCTCGTTTCTATACTAATAGATCGTTGGCCTTAATCCAGTCTAAATCAACTATTTGCATATTTGTATTCTTTCTTTTGTACTGTAAGTTTCTAGTGAAAGAATCATGGCAGGATAATTCAAGAAAAACATAACCCTATGGTAGTAGTAGATGAAAAAGGATATTTTCACTTCATTATCAATAAGTTGCAAAAAGGATAAAACAACCGATTCTATATTTTCATTCCTTCTTCTACAATATAAGTTTTTAACAAATAAAAAGTCAATAGAGGGATAACTGACGAAACTTATTGTTGAATATAACACTATGGTAATAATGATTCAAAAAAGATTGCTTCTCCACATTGTCAATAGGCTATAGTAAAGAATAAACCGAACAATTTCATATTAGCTCTCTTTCCTTCATAATATATGTTTCTAGTGAAAGGATCACAAAAGCGATAATTAGAGATGGCTTAGTTTAAAGCGCAATAGTTGTTGCACCCTCATAATTTTGAAGGCAGAATCTTAGCTTTATCGAATTACTTATATTTAAAATAATTACATCTGAAATTAAAAATACGTTTTACATAATAAGCTGGACAAAGTTTGTGCATTTAGAAAAAAATGAGTAAATGAGTCCTTCATTTATTTTGAAGTAAATAAAAGATTTATCGAAAACAAAAAGAGTAAAAATTTATTAGTAGCTAAATGTTTGCAATAAAATTCATCAAAAGAAAAAAAAGAGTTTACAATAATTTTCTGATCAGGCAGCAAGCCAAGAAAAAAGTTCAATGTAATCTCTGCCAAGCTGTTCGAAATTAAAATCAAGAGATTTATTTCAGATAGAAATTAAAAAAGGATAAACTTTCATCAGTTTTATTTCTCTCATTAATTTCCTTATCGAGTGAATGTAATCCAATTTCCGGTTAAAAATCTTATAAATTCATTATAGCTTTTGGAATGGAACTTAAAGTTAGAACTTTATTTAAAAATATTATGTGGAATGATTGAAATCCAGCAAACAATTTGAACTGAAATCTGAAAGTTGTAAATTACTTCCTGTAAAGCCTGATTTTAAGTAGTTTTGAGAGCACTTTATCGAGTTTCATTATTCTGAAAAAATTAAAAGTAGTTCAAAACGCAGCCAGACTTTTAAATTTTCTCAACAGAACGTCGTCAAATTTTAGAAGAGAACGACAAACAACAAAAGCTAAAGATTTAGAGTATAAAGTACATTAGGTAAGTTATTTCATAAAAATTAGCAGTTTGTCAATATAGAATGTTTTTTTCCAAAATATGATTATTTGTGTTATGTATTATTACTGTCGTATTTTTTAATTTTTAACATGATAATAATGTAAGAAGGTAAAGGTTTTCTTTTAATAAATGAGATTTTAATAAATGATATATCTTTTACCCATAGTTTAGTAATGTAAAAAATATACCATAATTTAAACACAGACTATTTCAGAAAGAATAATGACAAAAATAGCAAAACTGAAGTTTACAATTTTAAATATAAATATTTCATACGCAAATCCCTTTAATCGTTTTCGAAATTAAAGTAAATACGTTATTATTTTTTTTAAAAAACTTTTATGCATGATTTTATTTTGTATTCGTAACTTGAAACTTTACTTCAGAAAATTACTAAAACTTATAGTATTTTAAAATAATTCCAATGCAAATTAAAAGATAAAAAACTTCTGAGTTATATAGTGTTCATGTAATTAAAATATTAATTTAAGTAATGTAAATTTGAATGGTTAAGAATATTAATTTCCTTAATTTGAGTTATGTAAATTTCAATGGTTAAGAATATTAATTTCCTTAATTTAAGTTATGTAAATTTCAATGGTTAAGAATATTAATTTCCTTAATTTAAGTTATGTAAATTTCTATGCTTAAGATATATTATATTTACTTAATTTAATTTATGCAAACCTTTTCTAATGTAAAATAATACTGTACATCCTTTAAATTACTGAAATGAAATTGCTAAATTTCTCTCACACAGTTTCTGTATAGTCAAATTTATGTTTATATACATTTGATTTTTTGAGTGCACGTATTACTATAGTTAATAAAGCGTTTCTTGAAATCCTGTTATTAATATAACTAGAAATAAAATACTAATAATATTTTATTTTCCTTGTATAAATCCAAGATACTAAAAAGAATAATTTTAATTTTCTTTCATGAATAATATGGAGATTGAGACCATATTTAATGAATATATCATGATGTTCAATTAAATAGTTAATTGGTTTTTATTTTAATCAGAAGCCTTGTGGCAATAAATATTGCCAAATCAATAGAAAAATATTTTTTAAAAAATATTTAACTGATTAATACCATGTAATTAATTATAAATATATTAAAGTTTTAAGGAACTAAAATAATGATTCAAAATTTTATTACCAACATTTCAGGACCGCAAATGATTGAATTCCATTGTTGGAAATATTTGCCTTAATATTTCATATAATAAATATATATTTAAATTTCCACTCATGATATTTAATTAAATTTTTATCATTCTGAACATATTTTAATGAATTAATTAAAAAATTAGCTATCTAAGCTTTAAATTCGCTTGCGATAGCAAATTCCTGCAATGTTAAGAAAAATGTGCGATACATTATTTTTTTCTCTATATATATGCACTCTAGTTTTAATTAAAAATAAAGTTACATTCACTTGGAAAATTTTGTGAATTATAATACTATGCAAAAGAATCTTCTGTAATAAATGTAAAATTTATAATGAATAATGTATATAAATGAATTATATATAAATTTTGTATTATAAATGTCACATTTGAAATTTGAAATATTACATATATATTTTAAAAGTGGTTATTTAAGATTGTGTCGAGAATCCCTGAGCGTTATTATTAATTATTCAATATTAATATTGCATTTACATTCCATATCCTTCAATAGCGGATTTTATTTCAATAGCTGATAATTTTAAACATTACCATAAGTATTTGTTATAAGTTTTTTAAATATTGCTCGAAAATGGTTAAGAAAAATTTTAATGAAGATTTTGTATCAAATAATTACATTTTTGATATCTTATTAGTAAGAAACATGAAAATATTTACACCTCGGCCGTCACTGAGTATATTAGTATGAAATGCTATAAAACCTACCAATACCAATAGAAAAGACCATTAGCATGACTGATGCATATAAATCTTTATAGGAAAACTAATGGTTTTAAACTTGCGCTGAATTCATAAGCACTATGATTGAAAATTATTAGTGCAACTAAAATATATTTGCATTTTATGTGGAGAGTGTTTTGACAGAGAAAACTAACTTTAATAATGAATTAATTGCGTCGATCTAAGGATTATTTATGAAAAATATTAATATATATTCCTGTTCCTACTGAAAATCTCCCGAAATACAAAAAAAAAAAAAACATTATAGCAATATTATTAGATCTCAAGCAGACAAAATCTCAAAACGAATTTTGAAAATAGAGGATGGCATGCGCTTCTATTTAGAGTTGTCCTTGACTCAAAGTTTAACTGAATATGTTAAATTGAATGGAATTTGATACACCTCAATAAAACGGATAAAAAATAATTCATTACTGGCTTGTTAGTTATTTATTGATATCGTATTTAAGTTTGCCTTTATTCATACATATATACCATTATTCAAATTCATATTCCTCTTGCTGTAGTGTCAAATTTTCTTATATAGCTCACCTTAAGTTTTCAAATCAGTCTTTTCCCAGGACCAAATTAATAGTAAATAATTTCTGTATAATCCATATGCTATGACTTTCAAGGATATAACTCGGTCCTGTATGGCTTTATCATTTTACATTCGGTGAAAAAGTAATCGAATCTCGAAATTTACAGCTTTATATCTTATATCTTTGTAGATACTTGAAAGGGGATGATTAGTACTGCAGATACAAGAAAAATGGGATGGTCAAGTTTTATTTCGTATTGTGTTCACATTTATTACAAGAGTGAATGAAAATTTGATTATTGAATGTTATGTATATGTAAAGATTGTAACTTATATTAAAACTATGTTTTTTTAATCAAATATTTAAAAAAACACAATATATGGAAAGATTGGATAAACAGAAATAAATGAAAAAACACCCATATATTAAAACTTTTTTTTGTGAAAAATTAATAAATTTAGAATTTAACTGTTGGAGTCAAAATCTCTCTGTACTTACGTTCATATTAAGTGCTTGTTTTATATGAGGATTTTCAGAAAAAAAAAATCCGCATTCATACAGAATTGAAAATACAAATTTGGTTATAGAAATCTGGCGTGTGATGAATAGTTAACATTATATCTATTTTTTTAAGAAAATAAAGCTCCATTATTTAACCATTTTCCATTTTGTTTCTGAATATCTACAAAGATATATTATTAAATAGTAAAAAAAGGCATATCTTTTATTGACAATCACCTTTTCAAACACTCAAAATACTTTTGTGAACCATTATAAGAAAAGTTGCTGTTGAATTTTTAATACTACCGTTCTTCGAACCAATAGCAACACACAACTATCAAATTTATTGAAGCATGTCGATGCTATAGAAAATGCCAAACAAACTCTAATATTCAACATGGAAATATGAAATGAGTATTTATTTTCAAGAGGGATCTAGGCAGAGAATGCTTTTTGCATTTCATAATGTGGGTGTTTTTATGGTACTATATAAAATATAAAAGAGAAGTTCGCTGTCTTTTGATATGGAGGAGATTGAAATCTTTAAACCTGGTCTTTGTGCATTGTTTCCCATCTATTTTTAGAAATGTCTCCATTTCCCTCGTATCAAAGATGTATTCTGATAAAAAGATATAATAGTTTGGATGTATCTGTCGGGATGCATAACATAGGTTATCATACATTTCTCAGTAAGAGGATTAGTTTTTCTAAGAATATAGTTTTCTTGTCTAGTCTCATACTGTTTGTAGTCCATAAAGAGAATTTTAGATTTTATATAAAAAAATCGTTATGTCTGAATTTTTTTTATACTTTTCAAATCAAATCCTTTATTTCGTTTCATTACAATTTGTCATAATAAGTTACTTAAATCATCATTCACTTTCTCATAGTAATGATTGCAAATAAAGTACCATTTATGTGCTCGACATCCTATGGCCAAAAGTTTGTCCTGTTATTAGTTATATTAATTTTATATTAATTTGATTATGTCAACCAATTTTAAATTAACTTATATTTAAATTTTGCTAAATCAAAAGCATTAATTAGTACAAAGATACAAAGAAACGAACTTTGGAGCTATAAAATATTAACAATGCAACACTGGAAAGGAATATTGTATTTGAACTGAACCTTAAAGCAAAATTAAAATGAAAATATATTGAAGTAAGTTCGATAGATTCACAATTTTGCATTTAATTATCAAAAAATGCAGCAATTAAAAAATATTAAATTAATCTCTATTCCAATTTTCTCCAAAAATAATTAAAATTAAAATTATATTTAAATTAACTACAAAGTATAAATTAATAAAATGATCTTAGAGATGACCTTAATAAAGAAGTTTGAATCTCGGGATTAAGATCCAAGAAAAATGACGAATTTATCAGAATTAATTTAATAAAGGTCTTTAAATGCTTTATTGCTGAATGAAAAATAAATGCCAGACAGCAAAAATTTCATTAAATGGATTAAATTATGTAAAATGAAAAGGAAAAAATATATAAGTTGCAAAGTATTTATTAAATATACTATTTCATAGAAATATTTTGTTTCCTATAACTATGCAAAGCATGAATACAATTTTTGTATAAACTTATAATACGAGATAAACATATAATCGACAGTTTTTCAATTTTGATTTACGCATTTTATGTAGTACAGGTAATGTGTAAAATTTCTCACTTTTGAAAGGCTGCTTTTAAAAATTATGCTACTAGTTGATTTAGGTAGTTATTTTTAGGTATATCAATGTAAATGTTGTTAATTTAATAATTTTTAATTAATATTTTTAAATTTTTATATTATTTTTTATTTTGATTTTATTAAACTTTTTATTTTTATTTAATAACATTTTATTGAAAATAACCAAAATATTTTGAGAACATCAATAATACGGGGAAGCTTCAAATCATTGAAATATTTTTTTATAATATGTGTCTTTGTTTTGATTACTTCAATAGCAAAATAATTGAAAATAACGTAATTCTCATATAAATGAGCATGAAGTTTTTGATAATTTTTCCATCTACGACGCATCCCATGTTTATTGTTTCTATTTAAAAATATTCTATAACTCAAACCTTATATGGAATTTAAGATAATATTTTTCTTTTATGAAAAATGAAATGAAAATATAGACCAACATTCTTAAGTGCACGGCAAACCATTCCCAGAAATAAGACCGCCCAACATCGGGCAGTGTGCCAAATGACCGACAATTCTAAGCAAAGCATTGCTATTCTGGGACTCGAGGAATTGTCGGTGGCATCATAAATAAAACATTTCCTCTCTTTGCATTCCGCGGGATAGTGCTCACTCAACTCAACTCGAATGCCCAACAGTCTCGATTGCAGAAGCAACAGCCGCATGTGAGTTCACAACCAACAGGGCTGCTGGAAAATAAAAATCCTAGTAATTTCGTCCCGACCTCATTTAATCCAGTCTCTAGCAAGAATGGATGCAAAGCTTTTGGCATTTTTTCCCACTTTTTCCTCTGATAGAGTGAAGAAATGTTGTAGAGTTGGAAATGCCAAATGTAGAATTGGGTCCAGATCATATTTTGTGGAAAGCTTTGTTTGTATGAGGAGGAAAAAAGAGATGGAAGGGAATTTTAATAAGATGGTAATTAACTTCTGATTGAATTTGGTAATTCAAAAGCTGTCTGGTTTTTGAAATCAAATATTTTTAACAGATTGATTAACTGAATTGAAAAATTATGAAGAATTAAGGAATGGATTGTATTACGGACATGATAATTTATTTGTATCATGAAGAATACACTTAATGAAAATCTTCACAGAGGATTTTATAAGAATATTAATTTAAACTAAAATAAATAGAATTATTTTTTTAATAATTAGAAAATGAAGAACTCTTTTGTCGTTTGAAATTAACTTTTTTTGTTTAATTTTAGCTTTTCCGTTCAAATACCAATTAATTATCCTCTTGTTTGTTTTTTGTATAGCTGATTTAATCGTGTTATATACTTTCATTAGAATCAATTGTTTCATTGGCAGCATTTGACTAAATGTTATCTAAATTGTATTGATATTTTTAAACTTAGACAATTCTGATTTTTAAGAAAGTTTTAAAACATCAACAAATATAAATAAAGCGGATCGGTTGTAAAATCCAATAGACAAATGTAAGCTCTGTCATAATAAAACACAGCAAAAAGTTTAATAAAGTTTTATGTAAAATTTAACAGATATAATCAAGCATCGGCAAAGTGGAAATTAAGCAGTGGTGAAAGAAAACAAAAATAATAATTAAAAAAAATGAAAGACGTAATTATGGGAAGAGGACGATACCAGAGAATACATTTTTCACTTTTAATATGGCTTTTTTCATATTGACTGAACGTTCATGATTTTAATCGTAAATATATCTGCCTATTTTGCAGATAACACCATGAAGCTTTTCTGTATCTTTTTATGGTATAGTTACATTTTTCTAATGGGTCTTTGGTCAAATCTCTTTTATTTTTTGGGTTATTTTTTTATCATCCTTCTTTTATTACTAGGGATTCTTTAACTCCTTTAAAAAAATTCAGAATCGTCACATTACTATAGGTGCACATTAATGAGCTTAAAAGGAATTTACCAATTACCCTGTATAAATTGCTCTTAGTTTAATAGTGCAGTTCATAATTATTTCTGTGCATGTGCTTGTGTGATTGTAGAGATTAATATCAACATAATTAATATTTGCTACACATTTTTTCTGAAATGTTTAATACTTTGAAAATTGATCAGTATTTGCGGAATTCTGCACTGAGTGAAATGACTTTTAAACATTTATGTAATTCTTCTAGTCTCACGTTTGAAATTCTAACCTAGTTAATTCCCAATTAATTACAATTAAATAGCTTAGACAGCCATAAAAATCTAGGTACATTAGTGCAAAATGCTCTGGATATTTTTGCGCAATCAAAATATGACTTGGACACTTTGCACAACATCTTCCGCTAATAGGGTGTAATTTTCTGGACCTTTAGCAATATCTTTAGAGAGGCATTCGCTTTTAACTATGATATTGAAATAGGTATGAAACCAACCCGTGGATTCCACTCATCTTCTTTATATATATATATATATATACAGTGGTGGCCAAAAGTGTGGACATTTTTTGAAAGTTTCATGTTTTTCATCTTTGTGTGCTTGTAGAATATATTAATTTTCACTTAAATACAAATATTTATATATCAAATTGAAGGTAATTTAATGTAGAATTTAATAACAAAAACAGTATTACAATATTTGTATTACAAAAAGAGATACGCTCATTTTAGTAAGATCTATCTTAGATTTGCATATTTTTAAAGTGATACTTACACAATCAATACTTAGTAGGATAACCCTTATTTTTTAAGACAGCTTCACAGCGTCTTTTCATCGAGTGAACGAGTGTTTGGAGTTCATCTTTCGTAATCACATGATGCCAAGAATCAATTATAGATTCAATAAGTTGTCTTTTATTGGATGGACGTTTTTTTCGTACAAGAATTTTCAAACGTTGCCACAAATTTTCAATTGGATTGACATCAGGGCTGTTTCCTGGCCAAGATATACATCTATGCCTTTATTTTGAAACCATGCTTTGCATACTTTTGCTGTGTTTCATGGAGCTGAACCCTGCTGAAAAATATATGGTGCTTTGTTGGGGAAGAAATCTCTGATGGAAGGTATCAATTTTGGTTCCAGGACAATTTCGATGTATTTTTTGCTATTCAGGATGCCATCAATCACTTGAATTCGGCCCACACCATCTGCAGACATACATGCCCCAATCATGGCATTTGTTGTTTTCTTTATGGTTGCTTCAATGCAATCAGGATGAAGCGTTTCACCTACTCTATGTCTCACGTATTTTCTACCATCACTACCAAAGAGCAATATTTTAGTCTCATCGCTCCAGATTACTTGCTTCCATTGATTTTCTGACCATTTAATGTGTTCTTTTGCCCACTTAACTCGTTTTCGAGTTGCTTTGGATTTAAATATGTTTTTTTTCTTGGAATTCTAGCTTGTAGTCCAAATCCTGATAACCTTCTTCTTTTTGTTCTTGAAGTTACTGCAATACCCGCTGCATTCATTTCACATCTAATGGAAATTTTTCTATCTTGAAGGCATAGCCGTTTAATTTTTCTATCGGCAGAAGCAGTTGTGAATTTTTTTTTCTGCCTGATTTGGCCTTATTTTCCACTGATTTCGTTTTTTCATAACGTAAACAGAACTTTCGTACACCAAAAAAAGTCACTGAACCACCACCTTGTCTTGCAATTTCAGCATAAGAGAGGCCATTTTCTCACAATATGACAATTCGGCTTCTTTTTATAGATGTCCAATCAGTTCATCTTGTTGGTGTTGTTTGTTTAAAATTAGTTTAATTAAAAAAAAGTTCTTAAAATATTCAAAATCAGCAATACTCTATTTAATTATACTAGTATGCATCATTCCGCAAAACATTTCCACAACAATAACACTTTTACCATCCAAATAACCTAAATTATAGTTACAGACATTTGATGGGTCCTCAGAACAGTGTTTGTGATTGGCTAGTACGCTTTTATTACAAAACACGTCATTATTCAAAACGATTTGTGTTTGCTTGTTCTACTAAAATGAGCGTAACTTTTTTTGTAATACAGATATTGTAATACTGTTTTTGTTATTAAATTATACATTGAATTACCTTCAATTTTATATCCAAACATTTGTATTTAAGTGAAAATTAATATATTCTACAAGCACGCAAAGTTTAAAAACTTGAAACTTTCAAAAAATGTCCACACTTTTGACCACCACTCTATGTCTGGATGTATATGTATACCCTATGTAAACACAAGGAGGGGTTTCATGTTTTTCGACTTCACCATCCTGAAATTAAATAATTTTTTTTCTAAAGGAAATTAAACGAAACATGAAAGGCCAAGCAATAAATTGTTATATCATGTAGGAAATAAGTCCATTTTTGATTTTATGCCAAACATGTGAGTTTTTGCTACTATTCGCACATAAATGAATAGGCAGTGTTTCCAATATGATTGAAGCTGGATATAAATAACGTTGAAGAAAAATAAATTTTCATCAACAGATACTTTTATTTAAAATTTTGATATTAAAACATTATTATTCGGCCATTTATCATACTTTATTGAATATTATACGCTTCTGGTGATCAGATTGGATATCCATATTAATATAGTTATATTGACTTCCCATTTGTAAGCAACACTGTTGGTATCTTGAGATATAATTTTAAATAGCGGCTAAATAAACAACCTTCAACTAGCATCTCTCTCCAATTTTCATTACCACATTATTGGAAAAATGGTTGACTTGAGACATCAGGGTTAACATGCAAACCCAGATATGTGGTGCCGACTAGACCTGGCTTCTTCGCCCAGAATGCTATTTTTCCTCGCTAGAAACTATTAAGTTGAAATTCGCTTATTTAATCCCAACTTGTCGTTTGGTAAAATGAAAAACTATTCATTTGATGCAATTTCTCTGCTAGAAATTACTGCGTATGCAAATTAAAATTATATTTAGTCTGAAATAAAAGTGGATTTGAATATTATTTTTGATTCTTTCAGATAAAGTCGAAAAAAAGTTATTTTGCATTACTTTTAAGCATACTGCATTAATTTTAATTTTATATATTGTCAAGAGCACGCGATTGAATGGTTAGATGGAAAATACAAGTTTGAATTCCCTCACACCGATAAAGCATTTTGCAGCTTTTCTATCAAATTAAATTTTACAAAAGCATTAAAATTAATGAAAAAAAATATAATAATGTATAACCTATAGCATATGGGTTAAAATTAGTATAGATATGAATGAAAAGTTTTGAATCAAACTTTGCAATTAGTTTTGACTATTAATTAATGTCTGCTCTTTGAGAACAAGTTAATTTTAAAAGGTAGCAAAATAGCAGTCGAAACATTCACATTTGCACATTATGTTTGCCAAAATCTAGATTGATAGATTGATCTAGATCAATCTATCAATCTAGACAATTAGACTAGATAGATCTAGTCTAATATATATACATATATATATATATACGCCAACTCGTC
Organism: Argiope aurantia; assembly: GCA_026543865.1. Taxonomy (NCBI): domain Eukaryota; kingdom Metazoa; phylum Arthropoda; class Arachnida; order Araneae; family Araneidae; genus Argiope; species Argiope aurantia. The sequence goes on along the minus strand of JAPMOR010063383.1, from coordinate 57,514 downwards.
AATTCATTGTATAAATGTCTTGGAAAGAAAATACCAACTTACATTAATTTTTTGCAACTTGACTTATTACTTAATTGAAGAAACTCCTAAATATATATTTTTAAGGTAAGTGACTACGTTTCGAATACATTTTGAAAAAAACATTCGAAAATAGTTATATTTTTGAATATCTGCAAAAAAAAAAAGATTGATGAAACATTTATGATACCAAAATAAGTGTTTAGATCTATGATACCTAATAAATGGCCAAAAGTATTTCAAAATTGGATAAAGTTTTTTTTTTTTTTTTGCTAAAGTATAAATCAAAAATTCTTTTGTTAGAGGATTATCAAATGATTTGATTAACATTTTGTATAAAACTTAAGAAATATATTAGCCACTTCCTAAACTATAAAATAAGCTGTATTTCATTTAGTCTTTAATTATTGACGGTCAACTAAAGCGAAATTTCCATTTTTTACATTATGAATCACTTAAAAAATATAAAATATTTCTAAATGAATAATTCATTCATTCTCCACTTTAGAAACTGAAAAACATATTGACAAATTATTATGCCAAATTTGAACAAAATATATACATTAGACTTTAATTTATTAGGTTTTTCGTAACAAAATACTTTCAAAGATTAGAGTTTGTGAAAATAACATCTAAAGATGTATAACAGCATTCAAACTTCTGTAAATTTATAAATATAAATCATTGTAACTTCCCAAAGAAACTTAGAAAAGAAATTCGAACACTTTTATAAAGAAACCTGTTCAAACATTAAAAGTTTTCTATTTAAAAAAACATTTAAAAAAAATATTGACTTTAGAACGTAGTCACTTACGCACAAGGAACTTTTGATGTTCCCTCAGGAATTTTAACAATATCTGCGTCTAAATGTAACGATTTAACTTAAGACAAAAATACTTATCTTAAAATAAATCATTGCCTATTTAATTGATATAATATCACTATATATAATATTAATCACTATATTTAATTAATATAATACTCATAATTCCACGAAATCTGCATGACAGAGTAATAAAAATAAAAATTCAGTTTTTTTAAGTCGACAATGAAAAATAATAATAAAAAAAACTTTTAAAAAGAAAGCTGGATTATTGTTTGCGGAAATTTGGAAGAAGAATCGACCCAGAATAGAAAGTGAGAAAGCAAGTTGATGCAGAGGTTTAATGAAGTGTGGAGTGAAGTTAGACAATGAAAGAAAAGAAACTTCTTGGCAAACAAACTTGTTATTGCGGCATCTTTCACTTTTGAAAATGGGTGCATATTTCAAATAATAGAGGACTGTTTGATTCTTGAGTCAGGGAATTAAAGCACATGAATCTAATGGGAATTTAATAGCAGGATATTACTGTTTAATGAGCTGATGTGAAATGTGATATTAATTGATATAGCAAATTTTTTCCGCATTTTTTTATTCAAAATTGTAACAAAAAGAACTAGATTATTTATAAATTGTGAAGATAAGGAGGAAGAAAAAATATTTCTATCCTTAATATTTTTTGAATAATATAGGCATGTTATTTGTATATACGTAATGAATAAATTGTACATATAAATATCAAGTTTCGTATATGTAAGAATCTTGATCAAATTTATTTAATTTTATCAAGATTCTATTAATTTTAATTTTAATTGAAAATTTAAACTCTCATCAATTCTAAAACACTTTTAACAAATAACTTATTTAATATATAAATTATATTATATTATATTATGAATATATAAATTTATTATAAATATATAAATTTATTATAAACATATGAATTTATTATAAATATATACATTAAAATTATGGTTTTTATGGTACGAATATATTAAAAATAATGTGTACTTACATTCATTCATTTTGTCATTTTAATCACTTTTTAATTTGACTTGTTTTAACGATTTATTTTAACTTGTTGCAACGATGGAATACAGCTATTGAATTCGAATTCTAGCCAAATAAATAAACTTAATAAACCTAACCTAATAAAATGAACCATAATAAAGGGAAGTTTTCAAATTTGCACATCTGCATGTTCTCGAAGCCATTATATTATTTTACAGTTTTCTAAACTTGATTGCTGATTAATTCGTACTTTTAACGTCCGTTAATAAATTTGTAGATTGTAAAGTATTTAAATATTCCATAACATTTATAATGTTGAATTACAAATAAAGATTTAAAATTAATAATTAGAATAAAAATCTTTTTTTAAAATATAGCATACAAAATAAAAATATACTTTTTTCACTACAATTAGGAGCACTGTAAACTAAGATATAGTATTTTTAGTTGCCTTTAAATGTTTAAACAATGCTGTCTTTCATTATAATGACAGCAGAATTTCCGAAAACAAGGCCATTTGTATTTGTCTCTTGACGAGATAATTTTAGCATTTTGAAAAATTATATTTACGATCAATGTACAATATTTTAAACCCTTATTTTGTACAAATTTTACTTTGAAACAAAAAAGAGCATTACCAAATATATACACTTACACATTAATAACAACATAATTTTTTTAACCATTTTTACCATTAAAAAGTTTAACTGTTTGTAAACGTTCATTATCTCAATGCTAGCAGTCTTCCTCTTTCTAAAGTAATCATTGCAAGGTTTCATTTTTATCAGTATCTTGTATAAAAATCTGAATTTTAATTATTTATCACATTTGCCATTTGTGTAATTAGTTAACTATTTTATTAGTATTAAACTCTCCAGTGAATAATTTCATTTAAGAACTATTAAAATTGCCACTTTTTTGCAACCGCATAATTAAAAAAGGGAATTCCTTGCGTAATTATATTTTTGATGATCTCGAGAAGCAATTTTGTTAAATCCGCTGAAAATCGTACAAAACACATTGAGACAAACAAGCTAAATCAAGAGTGATCGAATCGAAACCAGATCTCGTTCCTGTGAAAAAATTATTCTCTTATAATAAATGTAATACAATAATACTAATCCAAATAAATGCTTTATTGAAAACTGCATATTTTGCTTGTTGCGATTATCCTATTAAAATATTTAAAGGATATAAACGTAATTGAAGACTGGAAATATTCTTCACATCAAGGTAAAGAGAGAATTCATTATATATTATTTCTATAATTATGTATGTTTATATGCATATTTCAATATATATATATGCCAAGCAATTCCATAGAAGTCAATAGTATGATTGTAAAATAAATGCTTATTATTTGCATAGAAATATCATTAATTATGCCTTCAAATGATTACATTCAACTGATTACAAACGATGATGTTACTCTGAGTAGCAGCAAAAGATGTTGACTATTGAATTGATATCTCAATGCTTCATAATTACATGTTATACATTTTTTAGACAATATATTTTTGTTGGCCATTGAACAGACATCTCAATGGTTCATAATTATATGCCATACATTTTTTAGACTATACATTTTTGCCATATATTTCATTGTTGGCCATTGAACAGACATCTCAATGATTCCTAATTATATGCCATACATTTTTTTTTTAGAATTCAGTAGTATATGAGTATAAGACGATTGCTTATAAGTGGTACAGATATAGCAATTATTATGTCCTTAAATGATTGCATCCACTGTAGTGTAAATAATGATGATACTCTGAGTAACAACAAAATACACTGACCTCGAACAAACATCTTGATGATATTATTATTTTAAATTCAAAACAAGAATTTTAGAATTTTTCTTATTTACTATAAGCAAAATATTTCGCAAATTTAAAAAAAATGAAAAAAATCAATAGCAAAAATATTCTTTTCTCCATATTTTGTAGTAGTTTCATTACAATACCAGACATAACATTAGTATACTACTTTTCTAACTGCATTTGAGATTTCAATAAAAATTAAACAAAATAATTTGTCTTTACAAAACTTTAAAAATAATCTTTTAGTGATCCTTCAGTCAGAAACCATATACAGTACCAATGGTTAATCATAAGTTACGATGTAAATTATGGTCGTAAGTGATAATAGAACAACCTCTGAAACTGCCCTAACTGTCCATTAATATCTATGAGAATTCAGCAATTGATGTCTCCTCGATAAGCTTAAAAAGTAGCTAGTAATCTTTCATAATCATTATTAACTCCAAAATTGTTATCGCAAAGTTTCAGGTCATAAAAAGATTTACATAGTATGGAATTAAAACTATAATAAGATCTTAGGTGGAAAAAAAATCACAATAAGGAAAATGCTTGAGCAGATTCATTGTGAGTTTTTATGGTTGCTCTGTAACTTTATTTCACTAAATTTCCGAATTCATTAAGAAATTGGATACGCCAATAAATATTTTGCAAATTAATGATTAAAAGGTCGAAATAAAATGATTTTTACCACATATCGGCCAACGAAAACACTGATAATATTTTAAGTAATATAAGTAGTTGTTATGACAAAATTTGTATCTACCTCATATTGTGAAAATTATATAAACAGTTATTCTGAAATAGCTATAAGGAAAGTTTAGTTAAATAAAAATAATTTTAAATTAAGTAAGAGATTTTTAGATAAAATTCTATTCCATTTACTATATAATGATAACAACGGTATTTACTTTACAGATCTAATTTACTTTGTCTTGAAAAAAGAATGTTATTTTATTCTACAATACTAATGATTGTTATTATTGTTGATATATCTGGTGTCACATTATTGGTGATTCCACAGAAAAATGCAAAAAATAAAATGTTATAATAATAACCTTACAAAACATTTAGTATTTTGGAAAATTGTTTGAAATTATACCTAAGCATTGTGAATATTATTAACAACTAAGATTATATTATTCAGAGAAATATATAGGTTAATACTTAAGCTCAATTTTATTTAATCATTAATTGAATGGGGTTCTGAAGTTAAATACCGTGACATAAATCTGGTCTACATGTTAAAAAAAGTATTCTTTGAATGTAGCCATTGAAGTTAGTATGAATTTTTATAAACTTATAAAACGCCGATGATGAATTTTACCAAAAAAGAACTGTTAGTGTATGCACCAGTGTACAATATACATTTCTACAAATATGTTTAAATTGATAAACGATGGTTGCGCCTCTTGAACAATTGTTAATATTATACAAATGGTATTAATTTAATAATGGAAGCAAAGTTTTTGAACTAAATCTCATCATATTAGATAAAAAATACTTTTATAAAAATATTTGCATATTGCGAACAGAATGCTCTGATTTGTTTGTTATGGGAAGGAAGTAGAAAAGAACAAAATCGGTAAGGCGGTTGGACCTGGGGAACTCGGTCACTAATTTTTCATGTATAATCTACATGAATCAGTTAAGTATAATTTTTGCGATTTCATTTCGAAAATAGAAGATAGTGGATCACGCGATCATTGATTACATAGCTAGGGCTTATAAATTTTAATATGTGGTAAAAAATAATGAAATTAGACATCTTATAGAATTGGACGATGGACCGTTTGATATTCTATCATTTTAAATATAAAGATGAGAGTCCAAATTTTAATTGAAGAAGAAATGGAATCTGTACAAGCAAAAATCAAAGAAAGATATTTTTTTAAATATACATTCAAAACAATTTTATTAAAATCCATTTTATTTTAGAAAAGTAGAATGAGAACAAATGAGTTGTTTATTACCATTAATTATCTTGAAAAGATATTGATATATGTTTGATTTAAGAAATGGGTAGCTTATTTTTTTTTAAAAAAATATATTATATATAACAATTTTGGACTAAAACTAATTATTTTAGATATTCTTTCACAATTTTGAGTTACAGTGTATGCAAACATAATTTTACCAACTAAAGAAACTTTCAGTTCTTTTTGAATGAGACATATCTCAAATATTATATTTTTGTTTATATCTTTACATTTAGCATTATTCAAATGTAACTAAATATGTTTATCGAAATCCTCATGGCGACTTTGAAGTCTTTTTCGATATAATTCTGTTTGTGATAGAATTGTTAACATGTTTACATTCGTTGAATAAAAAGTATATGCCTACAATTTATTTTTCTCTGAATATCAAGTTTTTCTCTATACGAATTTTGAGCCACTTATTTGAAGATTATGACTGAGGATCTTGAAATTTTTCATATCTTATAAACATCTCATGAAATTCTTTTCAATAATACCTCTGAAGCTTACTTCACGTATTAATGTTAGTTTTTCATTTTGTAAGAAATAAATTTGAAAATAAAATTGAAGGATTACATTTCAAAGCATAAATAGAAGCGTATATGCAAACATGATGTTTTCTAGCATCGAGACATATTCACAACATATTCTACTAGGCGACAATTTTATTAAAGTAAAATTGATTTAGTCGATATTTTATTATAAAAAATCGTTTTGTAAAATTATGAAATATTATTTTTATTTAATTTTCAATAACTATTAATGATGATTTAATGAATTTATTAATAACTAGCTGCCTTTGGCGACCAGCCGGTTCACCAATCTTAAGGCTCGTTAAAATTTTAATAATTAAATATTTTATGTAATTCCTACTTTAATAGCTTCTTCATTAAAATATTTTAAAACTTCAAATTTCAATTCACTCATAATATTATAAAGGCCTTCGGTCATAACGTAATCTGTATATCTCTAATTTTCTGTTAGCTTTAAATTTGTTAGCTTTAAATTAAAGTGGGAATGATTAATCTGCAATCAATATAATAATATTTTTTACTGAAACAAAGCATTTTTTTTTGTAATATGATTATTGAAAACAGAGTCACTGAGCATTTAATCCTTATGGGCATTAAAGAATATATTTCTTAATTTATGTAATATCTCAAGAATTCTTTTTCAGATTCATCTTGAGCAGGTCTATGTCCATGTTTAATTTTAAATGCATCAAACACTAAGAAAATAAACAGAATCGTTTAAAATAATCGGTCGAAAACAGGTTAAAAAAATTACTTAAAAAACGATGAACTTAAACCAACAAAAATACAATTTAATTACAAAAGCATATAACTAACCTAAAAATAATTTAAATCAAATAAAACGCTTCCGTTGAAAATAGATGTAAATAATCAGAACACAATGCGCATGCGTGAATTTTCAACGCCAGTTACGGTAACGCAAATGCGTGACTTTTTCTACGCCAGTTGGGGTAACGCTATGTAGATTAGAAATTTTTAATTTCCTTTATTCCTTTTTATTTTAATTCAAAAACACTTCAGAATGAATCTGAAATATCGATTAATTAACAACGTTTAATTTTAAATGCCTCAAACATTAAGAAAATAAACAGAATAGTTTGAAATAATAGGCCGAAAAATGTTAAGCCTAAGCCTCATTAGCGTGGGAAAAAAATGCTGAAGCCTTACTCATTTGGCGGTGAGGAAAATGAAAAGATTTTTTTGGCGGGAAAATTAATTTTTAATTAATAATTAAAATTCTAATTAAAATTTCAAAAAAAGTTACCCCAGGTGCACATTCTTGACCTCCAAGGTATACACGTACCAAATTTGGTAGCTGTAGGTCAAATGGCCTTTTCTGTAGAGAGCCAACACACACACACATTGAGCTTTATATAAGTATAGATGATTTAATGTTTAATTAAAAATCTCAAAGAACGTTATATATTTTATAGATGTTGATTAAGCTGAAATTAGGTAGTTTCAATTTCTGGGTTTGGTTTGGTTTGGTTTAGTTATATTAACTGCCCTTTTTAAAGCAACACTAGGGCTATTTGGAACGGACCTCGTCGTTTTGAAATGCGGTCACATGATGAGAACGACACATGAACTGACACCCCCTCTCGAAACTTCCACACCACACCAGAGGAAGGATTCCATTTCTGGGATCAATTTTATAATGTACTTCAGATTTACATATACAAGTTTCAAAACAATTTTCTTTGCATTGTTTAGGTATATTAACCCATTAAACGCCAAAACTCAAAATCATTATTTGTTTCCGATGCGAATAATACGTTATTATTTTTTCCACTTATAATAGTAATTTAATGTAAAAATAAGGGAATTGCACTTGCCTTTAAAAATATAGGGTGTTGCGTTGGCGCAACGTCTGTGGAAACGAAGTACGAATGTTGATCGTTATCACCGAGCGCTACGCCGCATTTTCTTCACGTTTTAAAAACTAGAAATTTTTGTGAGCTTATCAAAGGGTGTAAAATAATCAAAACACATCTTTAAAAATTTTAATTTATTAAAAATTAACAAATAAATGTAGTTGACAAGCTTATTATGTAAGAATAAGATGATATAAATTTCAAGTATGATATACTTCACTACAATTGTGGTGTAAAGCAACTTCACAAACATTGCAGCTATAAATAGTTTAACTGTGGCAATACTTGCAACGTAGTCTTCTACTGTCTGTAGACTTAACATTAAAATGTCCGTCGGATATTGGTTTTGTAAGGCTGAATTTGCTCGGACGTCCTGTAGCTGATCTTTTCTTATTTATATCACTTTCCAAGGGCGTCTGTAACATATGAAGCACAACCTTTCGTCTAAAATCCAATAGTGACTTTTTACATCCTTCTTCAGAAAATTTTGATTTCCTCCAAGCATTTGTTAGTGCAACATCGATGAAATTTGAAAATATCAGCCACCACCATCTTTTGCCACGGACCCCAATTCTGTAATTGGAAACAAAATTTTCACACAAATCTACACCACCTATTTTCTGATTATAATGGTTGGGCTGCTAATATTTTCTTCTTCTGATTTTTAGAGTATCGAGAAACATTTTTTAGTGGTTCAATTTTTTCAAACGTTGACCCTATTGTCACAATGGAGTTGTCGTTCCACAGAACAACAAGTATCTTTTTGTTTTCTTCATATTGAAAAAACAAAGATTGAAAACATCTGCACTAGTTTTATCTTCTATGATTAGTTTGATACGATCATTTGAAGCTTTGTCTTCATTTTTGGTTGAGGTCTATCAATTGGTTATTTTCTTGTTCATCGTAATTCTTCCTTTTTCCGGTTTTTTGTTTTTTTTGTCTTTGTTTTTTTAGAAGAACTTTTGGGAGGATCTAACATCTTCTTTACACGAACTTCAACTTCCCCTGCAGTATATCTAGGTAAAACTTCATTATCGTTATTTAAAATATTTTCATTACCTTCTTCTTCATCACTAGCATCTGCTGTTTCTGGAGGTACGACAACAATATCGGTCTCATCTGCATCTTGTTCGAAAATTTTTCCAAAGTTTATTCTAACGAAAGATATCTTGTTCTACGCATTTTAAACCACAGATCATAAAAAAGTTGCTACCAATAAGACGCACAGTACTGAAATGAAATCTTTCAAGAAGGATAACAGTCTACCCCCTTTCCGCTGACGTTGCGCGAACGCAACACCTTTTTTTACTTTCCCCTCCTCCCCCACAGAAATACCAGCTTTGTGGAATGTACTGACAAAGAGTGACCTTGGCTAATGTATTTCACAGCCAAACCCCAATATGTTTTTAATTTTTATTTTTTCTAAAAAAATGAGTTTGGAAATTTGAACAAAAGAAAAATGCTTAAAGTAAAACATCGATTATTAGGTGTAAAATAATTTATTTAAGTCAATTTTTTCACTGATTTGTTAGTAGTGCTATTCTGTAACATAAAACTGTAATTTATTCAAAAATTTGTTTAATCGTTATTGTTTTATATTTATTTAAATTGACCGTTGCGTCAACGCAACACCAGCGGTTAATGGATTAAGGGACCTGAATCATTGTTATGCAAAATATTTTAATATTTAATTATATACTTTTCAATTCATAAAACAATAAAAAATATATGTTTCCATTATAACATATCGGTATTATGTAACATATAATATACCTGATTATCTTTTCAGTCCAAATATATGCATTATAACATACATATCCGAATTCCTGGCATATTCCTGTTTACGGAGAGGATGAGATGTTATATATGTGAAGCAGAAATCGACAGTTTGACTTATTTTTCAAGCACCTGCCTTCCATTTTATGAACAATCAGTCCTGAAATTATCATTTCAAAACCGATAATCAAAAGAATATTTCAACGTAATTACTGACATTCACACAACGTTCGTGGAATCCATGGACTGATACAAGAATTGCATGAGCAATTAGACGACCAATGTCTAGAATTTTGCAATTGGATCGCAGCTAAGATAAAATTGACCTCTCCCTTCCAGAGAAGTGCAATTTGAACAGATGAATGTTGCTTTAACCGATGTAGAAACATTGAACTTCAAAATTATCACTTTTGAAACAATAAAAATCTATTCGCTGTGCAAGAGGTCACAATCAATGCCTATTTTCTATAATTACGTGGTGTGTTACTTTTAGATAATTTTTGGTTGGTGTTACATTTAAATTCAACACTATGCTGAATGGTGACCGATATTTCCATTAATTTTGATCGATATTATATCTAAAGTAAGGACTGAATTGGCTTTGCAAAATAAGTTCTATAAACCTTCGCTTTTGAATTCAAAACGTCAGAAATGATGAACTCAATCTTATATCCATAAGTATTGTTATATAATGCAATATTTTCTAGATGACATAGGTGTTAATTTTGGACAAGTTTTTAAACATTTTAATTGATGCATTAATTGTCCATTTTTTAAAAATAATGAAAATTAATAAATGTGTTATTATTTTTTGATTCCGTTTTCTTAATAATCTCTCTTGGGATGCATACTATCCCTGAAAGTTACAAGGAAAGTGTAGCTGAAACAACGATGAGAGGTATGAAAAATGATCTAAATCAATAAATTTGTCTTTTAATACCTCAACAAATTTTATAGATAAGAGCTTGGAGTTTAATGCTTTTACAATTAAGAGTAAGAAAAGAAGTTTTGCTCATTGTCGTTTTTTTTTTTTTTACTATGGGGGCCATATAAAAAATTTAATACTTTTCTTTTCCCCTTCTACAGAAATCAAAGAATTTTATACAGATATGTACATTATTGCATGGAATTTTTGCAATTTTAAGTATGTGCATAATTTCAATAGTTAAGGAAATGCACATTTACCACTCAGGGTGTCCACTATTTGGGACAACTTGTATATAGGAGTTCTATAAAAGGTTAAAGATTATGAAATTTTTTTCCAGAAATAAAAGGTTCTCATGTTTTAATAGCGACATTGTGCATGTTTCTAATCTAATTCAAATCATGGTTAAATTTCAAAATAATAAGTTATAAATAATAGAAAATTAATTAAATGCGGTCAAATAACCAAATAGTTTAATGATTAACAATATCATAATAATTAAAATATAAGTAATAGCATAATAATTCAAGGAATGTCTCAATGAAATTAGGAATGTATTTCTAATGACATTATTCCATATGATAGATATTATCTACGTGTATCACGAGAAATCTGATATAAATCGATTAAATATGATGTGTTATTCAGTGAAACCTAAGGAAAATATAACCGTATCAGAGATTCTTCAAACAGGCAACATTACAGTCTTTTAGCAAAATGTGCAAGTTGAATCAATATTTCAAATCAAATTAAATATATGTGTAATACGGAGATTATATCACACTGCTCAATTTTCTCATTGCTGACTGACTTCAGTGAAGCGCAACATATATGAGCACAACTGACATTTCCCATGGAAATCATACAGTAATCCATGTCAAAATCCCTTCATTATATGAAAATCATATTTCATGGCATACATTCAATAAATTGACTGTAAATATTGGTATCACTAACACTCTCTGCCTATAAAATTAGATTGACTCTCTTTAAAGGAATCATTAACAAGACGAAAATTGTTTCTCTTTTAGCATAAGATATTTTACTATATGTCCATGATGTAATCTATTCTCCTGCATGTCGCAATATATCGTAAAGATAAGGGTGTTCTGAAATGTGCTGAAAATTTTCAAAACTGTATAATAAGAAAATAGTTAAGGTTTAAAAAATAACTGTTGTAGCAAATTCATGTGACAGAACATAAATTTTGCCTCCCACAATTTTTGGTTTTAGGTCAAACATTTGTAGATAGATGAAGCTTCAAGTCCCTTTTATTATTTTTACTGCATGCAAATCATCAAAATACGCTGCACCAGAAGTGGGATACTCTTTAGACTTTAAAAAGAGTGTTTTTTGATTGGACGAGCAATAGAGAGCTGAACAGCAGATTCTGTAGGATAATTTTATACCGTGATTTTCATTTTTTTAAAAGATTTGGAAAAATTGTAATGCAATTTTTAATTATTTCCTTATTCTTATTACTGTCTGCATCACCATCTGTCGACAAATTTTTTAACCTAAACCAAAAACTGTGAGAGGAAACACTTATGCCTTGTCACATGAATTTGTTAAAAGAATTATTTTTTAAAACCTTATTATTTTTTTTCTGTTACACATTTTTGAAAATCCTCAGTCTCTTTCAGGAAACACTGTACAGCCTCACTTAAGGACACATCTTCAATAATAATTTTAAGAGAGATTTACTCTCATATACACAGTTATCTTCTAGATAAATCTCAGAGCTCTATTAGTTGGAATTGACCAAAGCATATAATAAGAATTCTTAAATTACATCTCAATGCTTAAACATCCTAGAGAAAAGATTAAATGCAATATTTACCCGATTAACTGATTTCTAAAGAAGTACTCAATTTAATTGAATTTATTTGTATTATTACCTTATTTTTAAGTAATACATTGCGTTTGATCCATTTGTGTTGCAAATGATATTTTCAAAGAAATACATTTCCAAAAATCGAACAATGGGGGTAACATGAATTTAGATTAAAGCGAATAAAGCGAAACGATACTTTCATGGAAAAGACCATCATGATAATTCATTGAATAATGTTGGTTGTGTTCCAAGTGTTCCATTTTTTTATTCCATCCGAAAAATATTCAAGTGTTTCCCATTTTTCCATGAAAGAAAAATGAATAGAGGCCGAGAACTCGTCTCAATACGCTTTAAAAACTGGATTTACATAGAAAATTTTTAGACGAAAATGTTGAGACTTGAAGGGTAGAAGAATAAAGAGATTATGTAGATAGTCTTCTTTTTATTTGATACTGAAAGACATTAAGTTGCACATGGGAGAAGGGAATTTTCCCCTTATATGTGATGGTTTCATTGAGATGGTTTTTATTCTAGGTCATCCAAAACAAGAAGAAGAATTGAAATAAATTTTTGGTATAAAAGGGGAAGAAGCTAGCTTTTCTTTTGATTAGAAACTTAAATTTTCATAAAGCAGAATTAAAATTTAGATAGTGGCGTTAAATTTCTGAAATATAATAATAAAAAAAATTTAATCCAAGAGGAAACTCCACTATTTTATAAAGAAGTATGATTCAAAATAAACAAAAGTTTGCAAAAAAAAAAAAAAAAAAAACTAATCCTATATTTATTTTAAAGAACATTAAAATTTGGTTTATTCAACACTTTTTGATGAAAATTCTCATGATCGATTAAGATTTTGTTTTGCCTGCATTTAATCCATATATATATGTTGCAATATATAAAGTGCAGATAGCAGTTAATACTACAGATTAATTAGCTCATCTGCACAGTAACTACAGTGATCCGTGAGTGTGCAGAAAAAGATTTACCTAGATAATCTGCGAATTAACCAGATAATTTGCACATTACCTACTAGGTACTCTTTAATTTGGAAATGAGACCTTTACTGAAACAACACCAACGTTCTGTACGTTTAATTTAAATTGTGTTTATTTATTTTTTGTTATCTAAAGAATCAAAATAGAATTGAATAGTAATAAATTATTTAATAGAACCAATCATCAATGAATTTAGAAACTAAAATACAAAGAATCAAATGGTTTAACATATTATTACACTTAAGGAAATTAATTCGCGAAATTTATGATAAAATTATGTCTATTTATTAGTGGAATCTGAAGACCTATGATACTGCAGTTTGTTTTCACAACAAGCACACCTATTTTTGGTATATTTAGATTTGCAATCACCTTTACCAAGGATTGTTTTATTGCCGTTTGACATAAGGATATTTCTATATCAAGGATACTTTCTTTTTAAAAAAGTCTCTCTTTGCAAATACTGAATTTAGATATCGAATACAATTTTTTTTTTAGTACCAGGTTTATAAAACCCATCTTTACCAACATTACTTAGTGAAATAAACTTTTGAAGTTTAACGATACAAGAGCCGCTTTTGTTCACATTACCTAGTTAAAATGTTAAACACTCTTGACTCCGTATTAACAGTTTTCCCTCCTTTAACATTTAATCAGTTAATCTGCAGATTAGCTAAATAATTTTCACATTAATGGGTTTAGAGCTTTAACAGTAGAATATATAAAATTGGATGCTCATTTTTTTTAACTTTAACCACTATTAAATTTAGAAGATGTAAACATAATTTCCATTATCCATTCACAGCGTTTTGTTTTTTAACGGCAGTGTTTTTGTAACGACATTTCAGCTTTATCAGTAAATTTCATCTGCGAAAATGTTCCCCTTTTATCGTAATTATCCCTTTACATCTGAAATATCTTCTTTAATACCTGAAAGTATTAATAATTCTATTGAATAATTTCTTAAGAGAATGAAAAAAAAGGGTTTAAAATATTTTACCCTGCAAAATAATGGAGAAACTTTATTTAAAAGACATTGCATGTGGAAATCAAAATCAGGGGAAAAAATGATACAGCATGTTACATTTACCCGTTTTTTATTTTAACAGCCTTCATCGTAGACATATATATATTTCAATTGCAAGCACTTTTTAAATGAGATAAACACTTATATTATCTTATTTTTAAAAGAAAAATAATTTAATAAATGTTTCATTTTATATGGTCACCTGTTTGCTACCGTTTAATTCAGTAAAAAATTATATGTCTTCTACTGAATATAACACACAAAAAAAAATTGATTCTGAAGACTTAAATTGACAGAGATATTTAATCGTTACATTTGAGCTGACTCATTTAAGATTAGTATTATGATTATTTAAATAATTCTGATTTGCATGCGGGTTATGGCCGTACTTGTTTGCATTCCTCTATATTTTAACGTATACTTATTTTTCACATGAGTTAACGTATTATATTACTATATTTATATATGAACGTATTTATATTTATATACATAATGGATATTTATTTTTCATTTTCAGGGCGTCAAATCATCTTAATTTTGACATATTCAATTTATGCAATTAAATTTAATTTCGGAATTTTAATAAATTGAGTCATAAAAATTTTAAGATAAAATATCGTTTTTCTTTTCTATAAAAGTTGTGCTACATTCATCAGGATACTAGTAATTTTTTACTAAACAGGTTTATAGAGTAAAAGAAATATAATTTTAAGATGAAAGTAAAGAAATTAAGAAATTAAATATACGTATAATTAAAATAAGAAATTAAAAATACTTATAAGAAATTAAATTTTACAATTTTCATAAAATTGATTTTATTTTTATTCTCAAAAATGAATAACTTGTATATTTGTTTCATTTGATAAGTCTAAATAATTGGAAATATGTCTACTATCAACTATTACAAAATTAAAGGCCAGTTAAATACAACACGTTGTACCATTTTATTTATAGTGCCTGGGAGACCAAACTTCTCACAAAATATTTTTTTAATTGTGTTTTTTCAGGGGAAAATATTTAGATACGAGTCACATACTGATTTTATACGAACATTTTTCAAACAAAAATTTACGATATGGCGCTGTATGACTTTGGTAGCTTGACAGCAAATAGAAAAAGTCTCTAATAATTAATTATAAGAAAAAAAAATGTGTAAAATTGCATTTTTTCAGAAAAGACGCCTATATAAATAAACGTAAAAAGAAAAACGCTATCTAAATGTAAAATTTGATCCAAATCTTTAGAGCCTTTTGTATGTTCGAGACACACAAGATAAATTTATATATATATATACAAGAATTGCTAGATTAAAGCTATCAGATATATAGGCATGTATAAATGTTACCTAATTTCCGCAGTTACTTATATCAATTATTATTGGCTTATAAATAATTTTAAACTTAATACAAGCATCCTCCTAAAAACTTTGAATAATGCCACAATGAAAGCTAACTTCCAACACGGAGTAGAAAGCTGGGAAGTAAGAAAGAATATATCGTATCAACATCGAATAAAAACCTCATATTAAAAGAAAGAATCATATATCGAGCCGCACAAAAAATAAAGAAAACCGCAAGTCTTTCCATTTCAAAGATCGAATGAGATCGCTCCTGCTCTAATCATTATAAATAGTTTGTTTTTGAGGATACTCGAAGCAAATCCGGGAAGTGATTCTTTTCCTCCCTCAACAGAATGGGAGCTATTAATCTATAATAATTACGGCTTCGAGAAAACTCCCACGCTGTGCATTGGCTGGGGGATTGACCTATTCTGTAAGAAAAACACGCCAGGAAGAAATAATTGAGTCGCCCTAGTGTTTGTGTTAGAGTACCGAGAGAGTGGATATTGGAACTGAACTGAAGGGAGGAGGTCAAGCAAGGACGTGGGAACTGTTTTATTCAGATTTAAGAGTGATGTGGATTTCAAATTCTGATAATAGATGTAGCGATACATTTTATGATAATTAGATTATTGATTTTAATGAAAATACCCATTTTTCCACATGTAGTGGTTTATAAGGTTGTTGGGAATAATTAGTTAATATTGTCTTTGAAGTCGATTAACTCGGCGCTCACTGATGTCATGGGTACAATATTTTCATACCAATCTCTCCTACAGGTTTATCATTAACTAATCGATTATGACATCTAAATTATTACTAATAATAATTTACAGGTATTTGGAAAAATACAAATGTATATAATCCTTTTTTTGTATTTAAGATATTTGTGAAGATCTATTAAAATAAATTAAGATATTGCGCTTAAAGTAGTTATTGGGATGGAAAAAATGTGCCTACCACTGGTACTCATGCACACGAATTAAAATTTATTTTAGTATAAAATATTTATTTTTTTTTATATTTTTTGGAGCCTCATCCCATATAATGAGTCCAAATAACCCAAATAATAAAGGTGGCAATGAATTTAATTTTAATGAAACATTTGAACCTATTGCAATTCTAAGAAATCAGGCTATTAAACGTTGAAAATATGTGAAAAGGTAAAGAAGAATGTTAGAATTTTTTGAAAAAAAATAATAAAACACAAAAACAAGAAGATAAAAAATAATTCTGAGACATGAAAAATTTAACTGCTAAAGCATTTATGAAAATAGAAAAATAGATTGAGAAGCTTAAATAATACTTTTAAAATTATTTCTTGACGACCGCAACGCTTACATTACTCATAAAGAGCAGTATGAATATAGTAAAATTCGGAAGTGAGAATTCAATAAGGCGGCGCCGTGCCTCAAAATGTTTTTTCCAAATGTTAATTTTTAAAATTGGGTTTTACTTTTATATTTATGTAAAATAGTATCCTATAAGACTTCTCTAAAATTTTTTAGAAATAATTTAAATTTTTTGAAATAATTTAATTTTTTTGAAATAATTTAATTTTTTTGAA
>JAPMOR010063383.1:19189-39983 GCA_026543865.1 Argiope aurantia | reverse complement strand
AATAATTTAATTTTTTTGAAATAATTTAATTTTTTTGAAATAATTTATTTTTTAAAAATGATTTAAATAATTTTTTAAAAATTTAAATTAAAAAAAATTTGAGCTTTTTTTAAAAATTCTAAGGCTTTTTTAAATATCAAGATTTTTTCTCCAAATTTTTTTTCCAGAGAGCTATTAATATACTACTTGAAACTCAGTATAAATTTTCTCCTACCAACAGGATTTAATTTTTTATAAGTTTTTTATTTTAAAAAAACACAAAAACAATCTGAAAAATACAGAAATTCTGACTTTGAACATTTAAAAAAAATTTCTACACATATTAAAGCTAATTCCATACAAAGGTCTATAAAACATATATTTTTTAACATTCACAAAAAATTTCACACTCCTACCTCCATTTTTAAGGAAGCACTCCCTAGGCTTTCAAAATGCAGCATATAAGCAAAAACACTAAACTATAATATAAAATCTATCCAATTTGCCAGTAATTTTTACAAAATATGATTTAAGTTTTTCTAAATTGTTTAAATTTCAAAAAAAATGCAAATAAAATATTATATTTGCATATTATATATATATATATATATATATAAACTAACGAAAGATTAAAACTTCACAAATCTTGATAAAACACCTTTAAAAAATTTATTCGCATATCAAAATTGATTAAATGTATATTTTTGCTGTTCTGCTTGACCGGTGCAATTGTAAATTTTGAAAAATGACAACTCCAAATGACACTGTGGAGAGTATCATTGAAGCTTTGTGTTATGCACCGAATACATCGCTCTAATAGCTCATTTGATGCACCGAAAAAAAAATCGGTAAATTGGCATAATTTTTGCCAAATGAGCTTCTTTTACAGGTGTTCGAATCTGAAAGAGGGCATGCATCAAAAAATCTTTAATAACTCAATAAAAAATAAAGCTACCGCTCTAAAATTATATATATATATATGATGAATACTTTATATTACTCTTCTTAAATTTATTGATATATTTAAATACACTTACAGTTTATGAGAGATAAGTTTATAACTATCAGAAACATTTGGAAATCTTTACAATACCCAGAATAAAGAAAATGAAAAATGCTTTTGCTCATTTATGCACATCTGCGTTTTTGTTTGATTTTTTTATATTCATTAAATTTAATTTTCACAATATTTTTACAATTATGGGATTAACTATAAAAAACTATGTAATAATCTATAAAAATTATAAATCGTATCAATTATAACATTTTTACATACTAGATACAATGTTACGAAATTTAATAATCAGGTAATGTAATAAGAAATTAAAACCGAAACCGTAAAACTTTAAGAAAAATATTAAATAATTTTCTATCCAAAAAATATTTTCACTGGATATCTTGTATGAAATGATATACCATAATGAGAAAAAAAAAAAAATAAGAAACTCATGTTAATGAAAATAGCACTTAAATAAGAGAATTCTAGTCACATATATTAATAACTGTTTAATAATACCAACTATTTTAAGTTTCCATTAATGAATATTGGTTTAATGAAATTTCAATACACAAACAGCACAGAATGCTTCACCCCACCCCATATAACTGGACACTATATTCTCAAAAATAAACATTGCCGAAATTATTTACTAAACACTCACATTTCTCAGCATTTGAAACACAAAGAAATGTAACACTTGTATTATCTCCCATATCAAAATAAATCTATTTCGAAACATTTTGAAGCTTTATATCTCATATTATATCCTTTTCAAGTACTAGTTTCCAGTTGCAGGTAATGACTGAGTGGAATGAAATGTTCTGCAAATATTTCTATTATGTAATTAACAGTTTTCGAGTTTTTATGCCACGAGTAAGAATTGCTACCACGAGAATAATCGTAAAGGAAATTAATGCTGCTTGCTATTGATAAGGAAAGCAATTATAAATGAATCAGGATAACGGTTATTGTTGTCGGTAAATACCAATTGAGCCGGTTTTATGACGCGGAATGTAATCAGGAAAAAGATGAGATCACCCAATAAGTTTTAGGTAAATAGAGAAAACTTGCAATCAACGTTTCAAATAGGAAGATGTTGAGTATTTTTGTTGACCTTATTTATTTTTAATTAATTTTTTTAAATTGAGTAAAAATGCATTAAAACAGTGTAAAATACGTGGAGTTTTTTTAAGTAAAAAAGCTTTTGTTATTAATACACAAGAAGGTTTTAACAGATTTAAGAGTCACACAAGAAATTTGTTGCAGCTTAATATAACTTTTAAAGCCAATTTCGTATTTCACAAAATTCTATTAAGTTATTAATAATGTTTAACAATGCGTCTGATTACTAAATTGTGTCATTTTTTTTATTTATTTTTGAGATGTGAAAGTTTAAGTACATTATATTTTGTCATATTCCTCAAATGAATTCAATATTTCTTTTTTACTTTAAGATTTAAATTGAAAGCAATAATTGAAAATTAGATGAATTAAGAAATAAATTCAAATATCACTTATTTTATTGTTTTAAGTATCTTTTAAATTCTTTAGCACAACCATTAAAAATATGATATTAAGATTGTTTTATTTGTTATTATAAATTTCAAAAGTAATTTTATAAAAGATCAAACGGACGATAATTTAATTATATTTCAATAAGCAGCTTAAGAGCAAATCCTGTGATTTTAAATATGTTGAGTGTCATTTATCACATTGGAACAACTCAAGTCTCGCCCTACCTAGTTATTCGGAGTAAACAATATGTCTATAGATGTTAGAGCAATGAAGTAGATACTATAGTTTAGTCCTACTGGTCATTGCCAATCAAGGCATTTTCCGTCATGAGAAAGGTGTAATTAGACCCCATACCGTTACTACATCCATTGGGAAAGCGAAAATTATCATCAGTATAAGAAATTTCTCAGCCTGCATTTAAAGTATTCACCGTTGGAGCTGCAACAATTGAAAAAGATGGGAACAGTTTCTTAGTTCTAAAAGGAATTGAATAAAAATTTCTTATTTCAACAATAATGAAAAAAAATATTATGTTGATAAACATGGTCGTGAGAATGGTCGTGCTGCAACATCAATATTAATGTCCCAAAATTTCTGCCGAAATAATAAAAAAACAACAAAAACATTTAAAAATATGTGTTGCATAAAATTGCATGAAAATTTGGAATTGAAATAGCATATTGATATTTGCTGCCTTTATTAATAATGCAATAATTTTGCTAGTAATACTGTTGGTTTGAAGCTTAAAAATTAATCCACTTAGGAATTTTTAAAGTAAAAAATAAATAATTGGAGTTTGTATTAAAATTAGATAATATCTGATTTTTAACTACCTTATAGTATAATAAAATAATAAAAATAAATGAGAATTTTTATTTGATTAAAAACAACGACGAAAGTTTTGTAATAAGATTTCAGACAAACTTATTGCTCAAACATCTGCCTTATATTAAGTTCTTTATTCTTTTCATAGTAAAAATTATATTATAAAATAAAAATTCTACCTCAATTTGCAACACTTTACCAATAATATACATAATTAATTTATGCACAATGTTATTTAAAGATTATATTCATTCTTATTATGCACATAAATTCCAAATTATATCGAATATTATATTTTCTAAGTAAAGTAAGAGATTTAATTATGTAAAACCTTTAAGCATATACGCTTATACTTTTGTCAACTTGAGTATAATTTATTTCCTCGTTTTTTATTTGTTTTCTGAATCCATAATTTGCTCTTAATTCCAGATATTTTAAATGTCATTAAAAATAATCTATAGTATATTCAATTTTCCCAAAACTCACTATTTGTATATTTGGTGTAAAAAATACACAAATACTTAATTAAGTATGACATTTTATTTTGGAAGTATGAAAAATGGTTTATATATTTTCTTAATTTGAAAGCTTTGAGAATCTTAATAAACTTTTTAAAATGATTTGGATTACTAAATAAAAGTGAAATTAATAATTACATTTAGTATTATAAAAAACGTGTCATTCAAGTTATTTATTTTCCATTTAAATATATTTGTAAGAAATTATTTATGTAGTTTAATGAACATTATTTCCTTATTAGCTCTAATATACTTAATTTATAATTTGACTTGGTGAAAAAAAAACTTGCAGATATATTATTTTCTTAAATCAAAGAAAATTATTAAAAGAGTTTCTAAACTTCTATTTTTAATAATTTATATTAGTTATTTTATCCACTTAGCACTTGCACTCATATATCCATTACTCATATTTGAGAATTATAAATATAAAAAAATTGATACACATGTGATTTAAACAAGTACGTATAAAGTACAAATACATTTAAATATGAAATCACTTATACGACTCAGCTGAAATTTTAAAATAAACTACAATCGAAGATTTACATTGTATTCAAAATTTAATCTAGTATAAGGGCATATAAAAATGAAATTTATTATCGGATGCAGTTCTTCAAATGTTAAATAAACTGCAATCAAAGATTTAAATTGTGTTCAGAATTTAAACGATCAAGTTTTCTTTTCAAACTGTTTCTACCTAATCAAAACACTCACCAACCTTTATGTAGGTATTCATTAAAACATAAACGTATCTTTATGTAGCAGACAGCTTATATCTAACAAATGAAACACATCAAATACTTTGAATACTGCTTGTTTAATATAATATTTGACATGCTCCAATACAACTGTCTGTAACACTTGAATTTCTCAGCATTTTCCACAGACCCTACGTCATTAGTGTGTGATTTAACACTTTGCCTAATGGCAGAGCTATGAAATTACCGTAAAGGTGAAGAAAGAAATATGGAATTGAAATTTGATTCAAAATATTACAAAATTTCACATTCTGTTCAATGTAAAATCAGTTGTTGAATCATATGAATCTCTGCTTCCATTTTGCAAGATAAAAGACAGTAGGAAATATGCAATTTAAAATAGTGAACCAGAAAGCAATAAAGTCATTAAGTGCAACTATTTTACATATAGATAATGATATATTATTACTGGTAAATGGAAAGGAATATAATAATAATTATGTGAAAACTCTCTATAATACAATATCAAATTTAATTGGAACCTTATGTAATCGGAATATACAATGAATGTATAAAATGAAAGTAAGAAAGTACAATAAAGGATTTCAAGAAAATAGTATCCACCAAGGGATGCATCTCAGAAGTTTACTCAAGAATAGTTTGCTGAATGTTTTCATAAGTAGTTTTCATCCTTCACTTAAGCTACCTACTATACAAGTCTCATACTACTTCCATCGTGAACAGAAAATAGGAGATATGCAATTAGAAACAATGAATCTGAAAGTAATAATAATCACTTAGTACAACTATTTTACATACCGATAATGATAAATTGCTGATAATAAACAGAAGTAAATGTATTTAATAATTGTTATATGAAAATTTGTTTTAATATAATATCAAATGTAATGGGAAACCGAAACTGTCAGAATATATAAAATTAAAGTAAGAAAGTGAAATAAATGATTTCAAGAAAAGAAATAGTAGCCACCAAGGTATGTATCTCAGTAGTTTACTCAAGAATAGTATTTGCTGAAAGTTTTCATGAGTAGTTTTCATCCTTTACTTAAGCTGTCTACTATACAAGTCTCACTAAACTACTTCCAAAAAAATCGCCACCACAAACAACTTTAGTCTGCGACATAGCGACATTCACGCAATAGTGAACAACATAAAATGGCTCGGTTAAGATGGCACGACCCAAACACGTTATTTTCCTATACTTTCTCAGGGATGGTTTTACTTTGTTTCCCTTTACTATGCTCCAAGAAATATCTTGCAGGGTAATTCAATAAATGTAAGCTAGAGAAACATTCAAATCTTTTTTGCATTTGGGGAGAGGTTTTATTGCAAAGGAAACAATTTTATAAACATGGAGATTTGCCTAGCCATAATGTGTTATTGTATATATGCAATCTTTTTTTTCATTAAAAAAAATATACACGTATGTTTTTTTAAAGACTTATTAATATAATTTCATATTTTTTTAATAGAATCGCACAATGTAACAGAAGGAAACAATTTAAAATATATTGTTATAAATATACATGTTTTTACTTTTATTGCATTGCTGTATTTGATATTGTTGCATTTGATATTTCACTTTTATTGTATTTGAAATGTTTTAATAAACATGGAGATTTACTTAGACAGTATTTATTATTGCATATATGCAATTCTTTTTTATTAAAAATGATAATATGTAAGCTTAATTTTTTAAAAAACGATTTATTAATTTATTTTGAATTATTTTAAAAAATAAACTGACAGAAGACAACTATTTGACAGTATACAATTAAATTTAAAATATACTGTTAGAAATATACTTTTTCACATTTAATATAGAATGTTAAAAGAAAGATTAATGCTGCATTCTCTTAAATTAATTATTACTTCATAATTAATTTGTTGTGGAAGAAGTTCAACTTTGTCGTTAATGATCGAAAAACTCAAAGGATTGTTAAAAGGTTTCAAGATAAAAAAAATTGCAATGAAAAATTATATCATATATGAAAGAGTGAAATATCATTTAATACGCATGTAGTCTCTGCGTACAGAAGACATTGTCGACATACATAATAACACATTTATGGCTTGGAAAATCTCCATACCAATGTACATTGGAAATCTCGACAGAGTTTCAGCTCCAGTATATGGGCAGGAATCATGTGTTCATTTCTTGGCGTCTTACTATCTGCCCGAATGCCTGATTGGAGTAATATACTCTGTTTCTTTTAAAAATAAAGTACGTTGCTGTATTCTTCTTGAAATATTCAAAGTGAGTCGGTTTTAGCGCACCAGGAAAATGCATGATGGTGCTCCTAAACTTTTTTCCCAATACGGTTCGTAATAATTAGGGCCCATTGCTTAGTTCCCACGTTCACCGTGTCTCAATGTATGACTTTTTCCTATGAGATAGGTTTAAATGACTTATTTAGGCTATATCGTAAGATCCTATAATTTGGAATACCATCGATGAGGCAGACATCAAAAGCATTGTCACTTCAATCGCATAAAAAAAGTATTCTCATCGTTTTAAACTATGCAACGGCGCAGATGTCGCCAATTCAAACAATTTTTATAATGTTTAATAAAATAAATATTTTCTTAATTATTATTATATTCGAACGTGAGATTCAAAATTGTGTTCTCTTTTCACTCTCTCAACGCGGTATGCGCCGCCATATCGCATTGCAATTTAATCCTTTCTAACCCCTCTAAGTTTATTTATCATTAATAGAATACACTGGATATGCCCTCTTGAAGGGTATAGTTACCCATTACATCTACAAGGGGTGTTCAAAGGGTACGAAACGACACTGTGGATATAAATAAAGACTTTATTCAAAGTATACACCATAGGTCTGA
Organism: Argiope aurantia; assembly: GCA_026543865.1. Classification (NCBI taxonomy): domain Eukaryota; kingdom Metazoa; phylum Arthropoda; class Arachnida; order Araneae; family Araneidae; genus Argiope; species Argiope aurantia. The sequence continues at coordinate 32,577 of JAPMOR010063383.1, read as the reverse complement.
GTACAACGATCCCATTGATTAACGAGCCAAAGGATTTCTTGTTCCCAGAATGGTCATATAAAATTTAGTCAAAAGCCTACATATGTGCAGCGTAGCCGTGGAGGCTATTTGTCCTATATGTTATAAAAAACATAATCCCATACTATGTACTTTAAGATTGAGTAAAAATGTAACAATTTAAAGAAAAAAAACTGGTTTCTCTTTATTTAAATCTTGCTTTAAACTATTGTTCTATTGTATAACACTTCACTTTTACTAATCCTTATCTATAGCTGTCAAATGTTTTTTTAATAAGACCGCCAACACTTTGCTGCGCGAATGGTGACAAATTCAAAGATTGCGTTAATTTTGACACGTCCTTTATTTTACTTACCATATTAATTCTTTAAAAAGTGTTGAATATTGATGCATTGCATTTTCGCATTTTAAGCATATGATTATTAAAAGCGTTACAGTATCATAGAGAATATGCATATTAATAATTCTGAAGTTTAAAAATAAATTACTAAATTATTACGCTATTACATATAAGTAATTATTTTCTTATTATTTTGGTAGAGAATAGATAAAACAATTTAGAAATTTAATCCAACCATTGTATTAATTACTCCATTTTTAGATGATTTTTCTTAAAATTATTATAAAAATCTCTAAATATTTCACTGAGTACAAGATTAAAATTATCTTGAAACGGAACCTGAGCCATTAAAATCCAACATTTTTAACTTTCCATTAACTGTAATTTTATATCCATAATATTATCAAACAAAAGCACTAAAATTAGTTTATTCGTAAGTCATTAAAACTTAGGACTCTAATGGAAAGTAGCGCATTTTAACGGAAATGAGATGACAAATGGGAAATCGATAGAACGCATTTATTCACTCTAAAGTAGGGTTCTTCTGACAGATTCTTTTTGAAAATGGAAAACTAATGAGACCAGATTGCGCACATTGTTTCCAAGAATTTCGGAGCTTCCTTCTTCATTGCGTTTCCAAGAATGCCTCGCCCAACAAGTGTTGCAACAGGAACGCCGCTTGTTTCTTTACTAGGTGATTTGATAGTTGATTCTGTAAGCATAGATTGAAAGCAGCTCTAATTTTTAAAAATAACGCAAAGGGCATTTTAATCCATAGTAATTAGCAGAGACTTATGTTAAAAGTTTTTTTCTCTAATAGGGGTAAAACTTTTTATGTATAGGATATGATCTATTCGGTTTGAATTAATTACTGACATAGTTATATTAAATATACAATATTATTTTTCTACAAAACAATTTTATAGTTTTATTTTTATAATTCTAAAAGGTCCAAAATGTTATAGAAATGATTTTCATAGAAGATTGAATATGAATATAAAATGTTATTTAATGCTTCCTTTTTCGAATTAAATATCACAAGCCCATATACATTTTCTGTCATCGTTCGTAAAACACGAATTACAAGCTGCCGTTAACCACTTTCGACAGTACTTTTGTTGTGCATCTTCCAGTATTTCGCTGCACTTATTCGGAACTTGAGAATCGTTTCGCCCAAAGTAAATTCATAATCCTAAGAAAAAAGAAAGGGAATTCCATGGGAGGGGAATAGGCGTTGTAAGGTTTTGAAGGTAATTTGATATCATTAGAGACCAGTGATGCAGTTGCTTAATAGAAAAAAAGAATGGTGTCCCAAAGGTTTTTAATTAGCATTCCACCGATTCATGTAGACGCTAAGCGAAACTCATTTTATAATTTTGGCAGCAGATTTTGAATGGTCTTTTTTTTGTAATTATTTTGACGATGTCAACTTATTTTTCTGTTAAGGATACCGTTCACGTTGATCTTTCATCATCTTTGACATTTAGTCGTCCATTTTTATGATGATTCCGGTCATAAATTCTATTATAACTCGTTGGGCATTTCATAATAAGCTTACTTAATCATTTTAAAGCTCTGAGCGGAAGTGTTTTCCTACCTCATAGAAAATTTGGTATCTAAACGTTTTTTACATTCGAAGTCTTTTCCTTTCGAAGGAAGGTTTTGTATGTTATAATGATGAGCTATACGCTTGTATTGTAAGCATTTAAGATAGAAGAAATTGATTCTGGCTAGAATCTATACGATCTAATAATACATTTTGCTTGTTAGTAAAAAAGGAATAATTCATTTACGTTTGGAAGAATTTAAATAACAGGTAGTAAGTTAGAATCGCAATAAAGATAAATTACACTCACTTTATCATGATAATTTATAATTATAAAGAAATATTAACAATGAATTAAGAAATGGACACTATAAGCTTTGAAAAAATCAAATACTGCATTAATTTTTTTTCAGATGCAGAATTTGATTGAATGAATGTTTATTTTTTATTTCCTATTTTAAATCTTTGACATATAAAAATTAAATCTCTAAAAAAATATAATCAGCATTGTAAACACTTAACTCTCTGTCTGATTTTCTTTAAGATTTTAAAACCAGACAACTAAGCTATTTGAAAATTTTATCAAATAATTGTTTATATATCAATAGGGAAAAGATTATTCAATAAAAAAAATCCTAATTATAATTTTTTTGTATTTTATTGATTAAATACAGGAGAAGATTCTGTAGAAAATCATTTACCTAATTTCTGTATCAAATATATACCGATAACAGTTTCTTTGGACTGTTAGACTAGATAACTAATAATGCTATTGGTTACTAAAAAATTCATAGTATAAACATATGGAAGTTCCAATATCGAAAACTAATTACCTAGCTTCTATATATAGACATTTTGGAATATAATTTAGAATCGATAACAATAACTTTTTGAGCTACTAGACACATAGATGTAAATAAGACCCTAAATAAATTAATTCTATTTTTATCATTGATTGACTTAAGAAACTAATAATCCGTTTAAAATTTCATAAAACAATAAATGTGTTTATCTTCACAACCCTCTTTCATTTTACGTACATATTTGCAGTTTAAATTTTCCACAGCTTCTTATGTACAAGGGGTGTTCAAATGTAAAGGTACGAAACGGCACTGTGGATATAAATTAATACTTTATTCAAAGTATACACCGTAGGCCTGAGCACAACGATATCATTGATTAAAGAGCCGAAGGATTTATTCCCGCAATTCCTGTGGCCGTGACAAGACTTAGACTTTCACAGCGTCCTTGAGTTCGCCACCCAAGGGCCGCTATTTGTTGAATTCCTCGAGCACAGAAGAACCATTAACTCCGATGTGTACTGTGATGCACTACGAAGACTACGCAGATCCATCAAGAACAAAAGACCAGATCTACTCACGAAGGGTGTGGTTCTGCTCCATGATAACCATCCACCTTACAGCCCGAACATGTCACCCTCCGATTTTCATGTGTTTTGTCCCCTGAAAAACATCTGAATGGGAAGCGCTTCAACTCGGACGGCGAATTTCTGGGAATAAAGAATCCTTCGGCTTGTTAATCAATGGGATCGTTGCGCTCAAGCCTACGGTGTATATTTTGAATAGTCTTCATTTATTCCCCCAGTGCCGTAACGTACCTCTTCATTTGAACACCCTTGTATTTGAAGTTTTATAATAAGGCATTTATAAACTTTAATATTAGAAATGTCTGCACCTTTTCGGCGGCTTATTAAATCACAATGCAGTATTCCTATTTTAAAACTGAAATCCAAAACATATTCTGATGCCGAAACCATTAGCCTCTATCGTTTTATATAAGTGGAAAAAGCTCAAACCAGACAGAAAAATTTTTAAAAAGAGTTCCGCAAAAGCTAAGAACTCTAGAGCGAAATAAAAGGACTTGAGAATTATTGACTGTTTGTTATTTTCAACTCTGTTGAAGAGTTCTTGTGAATACATTACGCTAATTTACGACAAAGATAAGGGGCTTGATGATAAAAACTTTCTGAAATAAGGAAAATCCTCTATCATTCTAATGCTTTCAACTTTTCTTGGCGAAAGTATCTTGAGTTCTATTCAGAAAATTCATAAAGCGTTACCGTTGTTTTAAGAAATTCTAATTTATTTGCTCGTAATCTAATTATTTCTCACATATTGTTTCACTTTTTAAAAGTGGTAAAATCAAAATTTAAAATTATATATATGTATACATATATTTTTTAGTATATGAAATTCTTTATTGTATATTATGTAGTTAAGGAAAATCTGATTAAAAAATTCTTATATTTAATTGATTTTTTTAAAAAAAAAAGTTGCTAAATAAAATATATATTGCTAAGAATGTCTAAACTAAATAAAGCACTTTTTAAAAAAGTATTATCAACTAATTGATTCAATTAAAAATTTTCATTTAGGATTAAGGTTGTTTTTTTTTTAATTTGGTGATATAAAAACGTCATTTTTTATCATACATTTTGATTTTGAGGTGTTGCCGGACATCGTAGATTGCATTTTATCTGGCATCTCATTTCCGAATTTTCACTCAACACCATTAACAGTTCTTTGACATTCAAAAGGCAAGTTTGCATGTTAAATATTTCGAACAATCATGTTTTGAATTTGCACTACGAGATAGCGAAGCCAAGTTCTGTTCTAAGTAAGTCGTGGTAAACATTTTCATGCTGTATGGAAAAAAAAAGAAAAAAAAAACATTATAATACAAAATTCTGTACCAACTTATACTATAAAAGGAATTTGAAAATGTGGAATATTATCTTCTTCAGCAATTTTTGTTTAGCCTTAATTCATGGTATTTTTATGGCAACTTTAAAAGTAATTTATCTCATGGACAAGGTTATTTAATAAATTTTGAACTCGTATGGAGAATTTGCTCAAATATTCAAAATTTCAAACCATTCACCAAACGCAGTCTTTGGCGATAATTTGTTTGATCACTTCATTAAATATATTAATTTGGTCATGTGAAATAAATTTCTTGAATTGCATCTCATGATACAAACTAAACATTTATTTTTAATATCCCTTGCATAATGCGCACAGAGCATTCTAATTAATGAGTGATGCATACAAAAAGATGCATTTAATGGAAGAAATGGGTGATACAATTATTGAAGCTGGTCATTCAGGTTTTATTTTGTAATATTTGTCGGCAATGAATGTCTTGGTGCTAAGGGAAGTGATCACTGATGATGTATCTACCATAAATGTTGAAATGAAAATTTAAAAAAAATTGCACGAGAATTAAAGCTGGCGAGTAGGCGAGTACTACCGTGACATTTTTTTAAATACTTCTCGTGAAATTGATTATGTTTCAGGAAGTTGATGAAAAGAGAAGTCAACCAGTCGACCATATAATACATTTGAGATTATAGATCTCGGATTCTAAAACCTTCGTTTTATCGCATGCATCCGGAATAACTTATTTCGTCAAAAAAGGGGTGAGAGGAAAGTTGAAAGGAGAAGCCTACCATCCCTGAGGGAATTGCCAATGTCTAAAGTGTCTAGTTTGCTCGTCTCGGATTCCTAAAAACGAATAGTATGTGTGTGTATATAAGAAAATTATAAGAGTGATTAAAAATACATGATATAAAAAATGATGGGAAACGATGGAACGTTCATTTTTTTCCATTATTTTCCTTTTCTAAAGAGCATTCGAATAGAGTTCTACAGAACACTTGAATTATTAATTCATGTTATGCCTTCTGGAAGCATTCACATACAAGCTCTTTGATTCAAAATGGCAAGCGTTGTCTACAGTTAATTCTGGTAATGCTTTACTCTAGATCTCTATTTGTCTTGATGGCAGAAACATATCCATTTCGTAAGCAAGTTTTGGCCGATTTCATCTATCTTCCTTTCGGTAATTGAACATAAACATCATAAATCTCTCCAGAAAGATCCAACAGCTATATGCACAAGGATGATATGCAACTATTTCCTCGCTAAGCAACTGTACGTCATTCATGATGTGTCCTTGAATCGTTTAGTGCAGACGCCAACTATTATTTTTCAATGATACTGCATTTCTGATTATATGAAAAATATATGTTACTTTGGAAGCAAAATAAGTGAAATAAGTTCTTTTGGAAACGGATTTTAATAGTTTATGTGTAGGTGAAATAACCTTTCTTTATTACATTTTATCAGCAAAAATTTTTAAAAATAATAATTTTTGCCTATGTGGATTAAATATTGTAAAAAACACGACGTGCAAGAAAAAATTTTTCTTTTACTTAATCTCGACAATATTTCATGCGCAACTTGGTAATCCTTCTGTGCTTCATCATTTTAAAGTTTTTTTTTGGCCTTAAAGCAATTTTAAAGATAATGAACTTGGTTTCGCGCCCTCTCGTTAAATATAAAGTCTTCCATTATCAAGTGCAGCAGATATCTTTCAGTTTTATTTTGTTTTCTCTAAAAATCGACCTGAAACTAGAATTTTGCCCTTTAATTTAATTAATCTTAAAAAGAAGCTTTTAATCCAAGTGTTATTTAAATAATATGCTCTGAAATTTATATTTTTATATACTGATTATTTAATAATTGAAATAAAATATTAAATGAAAGAAAATCCCTTATCCGTTAGTAATGGATGCTGAATTTTTAATTCCATATGCATTATTCATTCTTAGTTAATTAAATTTCTTATCACTTAGAACTTATATCAAAACTTTATAATTTTTCACACTGGTCTTATCAATGGTTAACCTTTAATTAAACATTATAACATACACAAACAAGTATATTAAATCCTAAAAGAGTTTAAAATTTTAATTATTTAAAATAGAAATGTAACTTAACAGTTATATAACTAAACAATTAAATGTCATGTTTCTGATTCTTATGAATTTTTATTTGACATTCAGTTAAATATTTCATGCATTTCAAATGAATTTGGATGATATTTGTGTGTAACAGAAAATAAGCATTTAATGAATTTTTCTATTAACATTTTTTAAAATCATTGTAAATTCTCGCTGTTAAATGCAAAAATAAATGCTTACAAAACTATTCCAATGCATATAAGTGCATTGTATAATGAAAAAAAAATCCTTAATCCTCCATTTTTTTTAAAAAAAATTGTAACTAAATAAACTAAAGAATTTCCAATTTCTAAAACATATTATTACTGCTTTTAAATTACATTAACACTAAACGCAAAATGAATTTAACCTTCCTCAATTTACTACAATATAAAATAATACATTGCTAGTTTCTGAAATTTATACAAGCTCGAGTACATTGACAATTCCACTTTGAGGTTTCATATATGTCACTATTATAGCTCCATACATAATAACAATTAAATTTACTAACAATTAAATTTACAGTAGCTTAAAAAGTCAAAAAAACCTAAACATCGGAATGAATAAACGACATCATACATAAAATAAAGCATTATAATATATAATGCATTAAATAATAAAACTTTATAATATATAATGCATTAAATAATAAAACATTATAATATATAATGCATTAAATAATAAAACATTATAATATGTAATGCATTATAAAGTATTATAGTGTACAAAAAATTAAAAATTGGAATGAAAGGTTTCTATAGTTGTATCATTTGGATGGTTTGGAAAATGAAACCATATTGATTTCGACATCAGTAAGAGCAACTAACTGTGGGAACAATAAAGTGCCGTTCTCTCCTGACAGGCCACTTCCCCTTTTCGCTCTCCCTTATAGATTCTAAGGATCTTAATTAACTTCATCGCACCCCAAGGAAAATACTCGGATGAAATGCTTCTTCTTTCGCTTTCCTAGAAGGATAACTTATTTCATTTTGGATGATAAATTTCCGCGCCTGTTTATTTTAAACAATAAATCTATCTCTTACTTGCAAAGGAAGCAAAACTTCCAGGAGTTATATCTGGTGGAGGGGGATGTGTCTGGAAACATGTTTTATCAAATTAATAAATACTACAATGTTAAAAGCAGACATAGCCTGGAGTACCTTTGCCTTCAGTGCATTATTTTATATTATTTTTTTAAAAATATTTTTATTTAATTTCCTTTTTTTAAAATATTGCTCTCAACATCAAATTTTCCATTTTATATATTTTGAATAATATGTGTTAATGTTTATTTAAAAATTGCAAAAAATGCGGAACATATTAATTAAAATTTAGTTTTGAATTGATATTTTTTAAGATAATGAATCAAATTATTAACCGCAAAATTCAAATGGGTTTAATATATAATAAGCAAATGCATTACATTTACAATGTTTTAAGCGAACATTTCCCAGTACATTGCAGTACAACGCAAAATTAAACTTCAAATTATACAATAGATGCTACTTTAAATATAAAGTATCGTGTTTGTGATTAAGTTTTTAAAGAAAATATCAACATGTAATCAACATAGTTGTTATTAATAATATTATAAATTAAATAATTTAAAAAAAGAGTATTTTTATACATTAACACTTAATTTTGTATTGCATTTTTCAAGATAATGAATCAAATAATCAATTGGATAATTCAAAAGTGTTTAAAATAGAATTCACTATTTCGGGTAAAAATGCATTAAATTTACAATTTTTTTGAACGAATATTTCCTAGTATATTACAATATGAAGCAAAATTAAATTTCAAATTATATAAGAGATACTATGTTGATTATAAAGTATCGTGTTCATCATTAAGTTTTTAAATTTTACTGAATGCATCTCATTTAAAAATAGTAACCAAAAAAGTTGTTAACAAAATTAAAAATGAAATATTTTGTAAAAAGATTATTTTTATACATTTGTAATTATAGTTAAAATATTAGTAAATATAGAAATTTAAAAATTCAAATTAGGAAGTTTCTTTAAATTAAAATAGTTAGCACATGAAAACGGTTCCCTATTCACTATTAAAAAAAATGGTTATTTATAAATCTTAATTCCATTCAATTAGCTTATAAAAGGCTTACAGGAAAAATTTCATAATTAAATAAAAAAATTATAATTTTGAAATTCAAATATCATCTAAATTTCCTACAGGTACATAAATTATCATTTTTACATTGAATGAAATTCAATAATAGAAATAACAATAATAAGAAAATATTTCATCATTAAACTTTTAAATATTATATAGAAAATTGCACTATTATATTGATAATAATATAGAGGAACAGTGGTTTACAGATTTTATCTTAAATCAACACTAATTTAAATAAATTCTTATGCGTGTGGTATGTAAATCAATAAATATTTTTACAATTTTACACTAAAAATGAATAATTCTCAATTAGGTATTTGCTTTTCGAACAGAATTTAGGGAATCTGTCATAAAGAAACCTTGCCTTGAAATTTGCAATATTGAAAGAAATTGAGCGCAATTGTCAAAAATAAGAAATAAGGAGAAGAAAATTACTAAAATTTTCAAAAATTCAAAGTTATAAATGCCAATAATAGAAAAAAAAACGAGAATGCTGTTTTATCGTATTATTTGAATTAAATTATATTTGCAGTACCAAATGAATAAATTATGACTAAGTGCAAAGATAATAAAAATATAATTTGGTTTAATTTTTTTTATATTTCTTCGTTTCATTTTTTATATTGGTGCAATTACTATTAATAGAAAAAATCGTTTGTAAGCGTTGTAATTATTTTTGTTTTGCTTCATTTGTAATCTTGTGATATTTTTAATGGAAAAATAATTTTAATAAACTAAATAATATGAAACATTCAGCTATTTTTTTGATAAAAAAATAGATAAGATTTAAAAAAAGGCCAGTAATATAAGTGAAGTATTTTACACGTTTTGTCATTAGGCGAAAATGAAAACCTAAAACTTACTAAGCATCTTTATGCAAGAAAAGTACTAAACTTTAAGAATTCAAAAGATACAAATGCGCGCAACAGGAAAAAATATTTCTATTTAATCATATTAATTGAATCAGATTGCATTTGTAGAACAAAATCAATAAACTACTACAAAGTACAAAAATAATAAAGATATATTTTTGGTTTACTTTTTTATCGCACTCTATTTCATTATCTTATATCGGTATATTTTGTATCAGCAGAAAAACTATTTGTAAGCTTTAGGAATATTTTTATTTTTTTATATCAATTCAAATATTGTGATATTTTTAATGTAAAATTTAATTTCCATTAAAAACAATGGAAATTATATTTTTAAAGGACGCAACAAAAAATGTTTGTAAGCGTTAGGAATATTTTTTGCTTCAATTCAGATCTTGTAAAATTTTTAATTGAAAAATTGATGACAGTAAATTAATTATTATTTAGCATTCAGCTGTTTTTGATAAAAAAATTCAAAAAGATTAAAAAACGCAAAGACTTGTAATATTAATCAAGTATTTTGAACAAATTGTCACTAAGCGAAAAATGAATAAACAGAACTTACTAAGCATCTTCACAACAGCTTTCCTGGAATTCATCTTCGCCTTGGATAAATGATTGCAATCATTTATGCTGTCCTTTTGGTTGCCAATGCTCACTTGACGCAGGCGGATCCCGATGAAGATATAGAGAACCGATATCACGATTATTGGCAGAACAAAAAACAGTCCTGTCGAGATCTCAAAAATGTGCGGAAATGGATTGATGATGCCGCAGAGGGCTGTTTTCCACAATGTCTGTCCGTTGTCATCAATTTCGTATCGGATTCCAAATTGCAGAGCTGTCGGCAAGGCGCACAAAGCTGCAATGATCCAGATGCACAATATGGTCTTGACAGCTCTCGGTAAATGTGACATTGTCTGAGCCCGGAATGGATGACATATTGCAACGTAGCGCTCCACTGTGAACGCTGTAATGGTTAATATAGATGCATTGGTAGACATCTCAGATGTCAGCCCACGTAATATGCAGACAGGTTCGCCAAATATATAAGGATACTTGTACCACAGCTGGTAAAGTTCTTGTGGCAAACCCAGGATTAGTAATAACAGATCCGATATAGCCAGACTGAAAAGATAGTAATTGGTTGCAGTGTGCATGTAGCGATTTCTAGCAATTACAATGCAAGTGCAAATGTTTCCAGTGACGCCAGTCATTAGGATAAGACTGTATACAAGAGTCATGGGTATGACTGTTGACAAAGGATCTCTTTGTGGTCCGAGACGACATTCTTCCATAGTCATGTTTAGACAATAAGTATAGTTATAGTCAGTATAGTTGTAACCGTCTATTACATATTCTTCATCCATTTTTAAATAAAATTTAAATTTCAGCTGCAACCGTAATATTGAAAACTTTATTTTTTATAGATAATTAATGAATATACGTATTATGAATGATGCAATGCAATAAAATAATATGTTAAAAAGTTTTCGTTTGATATATGTGTTTAAATAATGCTATTAAAATAAAGGAATGTCTTAAAATCACTTGTCTATGCAACAAAATTTTATACAAACATTAGTTTTCACAATTCAAATTTCGATAGAATATTTAAATTTTGAAATAATTTTTTTTCTAATCTTAAAAAAATTTAATGTATTTAATTATCGTTATTATTATGAAAAAGTTTTCAAAATCCTTTCCGATATGCAATGATACTTTTTTTTTCAAAAAGTCCTTTGAAATAATTAGCGCAAAGTTAAAATTTTAAATTTCTCACCAATAAAAATTCAAACCCACTTGTTGAAGAAAACCACTGACAGGAAAATCACAAACTACTTCGCGAGCTTACAAATAATTCAGAAGTCAAAATGACGCGCAGAGAAGAAAACTTTCAAACGCTAACTTCACTCTCCCATCCTCATCTTCCTTTCCGCGAACCAACTCCGTATTGTGCTTGACTCCTACGGACAACTCGAATCCAGAGTTCCTTTATGTTACCCCCGGTCGCATCAACCAAAAGCGCCCTCTACGGGGGTCTGTTCTAAAAGGGAATTGAGATCATGAAATGAGGGATGAAACATTTTTTTTAGAAAGTGTCATCAAGTTTCTCGAGTTGAAGAAAAAAGTTTATTAATCATGAATCAAAATTTGAAGGAAGTAAATGCAATTAAGAGACTTGATGAGCATTATTTTCCATTAACTTTCGAATTATTTGCATAAGAAATAGTTTTTAAATAAAATTGAGAGAAAAAAAACTATTAATTATTTTTAATTCGATATTCTCTGGTATTAAAAATGGATAAATATTTATGGTGTATACAACAGTTTTCAAAATGCTTAAATACATTTTAAGAATATACGGTGGGAGTGGATTTTTTAAATAATTTTTTTGGCGGAAGATATTTTTCTTATAGTTAATTTGTAAATTCTTCTGATTTTATTTCAAAAATAATGTTTATACCATCAAAAAAACAACAGCTTCGTGGACAAAATAGATTAAGTTAAAGGGAAATTATTTTTTTTATCCATTATCAGGTTTTCATTCAAACGCATTTAAGAGCTAGAGGTAGTTAAAGACCTTGATAATTTCAAACTTCTTCAAAGGCAAAAAATATTTATTGTTGTATAATCATCGTCTTTATAAAATGCGCCCTAAAATCGAGAATTTCGCTGTAATATATTTCTTAAAGAAAATACTTATGAACACACAAAAATACATTACAGGAAATTTATTAATAGTTTTTGTCATAAACTTTTATGGGCGAATTAAATATAAAGGCGTATTTTAATACAATTGTTAATTCTTTAAAAAATTTTCTCAATAGAGAAAGAATAGTGAATAGTTTCTCAAAGATTAATTTTTAACTCACAAATTTAACAAAAAAACATTATAAGTTATTAAAACACAATTTCCAGTAGCAAAAATAATCAAAAAATTGTCATAGAATTTTCAAAACATGGTGAAAAAGCGTTCCATTCTGAGTAAGCAATTGCATACAATTTTAGCCGGGATTATAGTAACGAAACATATGCAATTTATCTTAATCAGACTGAGATATATATTTTTATTAAGTAAAAATTTCAAAGCTTAAAAGAAAAAGTTATACTTAAAATGTTATAAAAAATCTATGCATAAAAAACTATAATTTGTAATTCAGGAAAAAAATTCATCATTTAATTTATTACAGAGGAACATACTCTTTAAGATATATCGTATTCTTCATAGGGTTGATGACAAAAATTTGTTCGGCAAAATGGATATCCTAAGAAAAGAAATCACTTGAATTTCGTTTATACTTTTATAAAATATACTCATTTACATGTATACATTCCTACTTATCGTATTATATCCGTATATAAATATTATTTCTAGATTATTCATACATGTATTAAATGAATAATCGGCATTGTCGTTTGGTAAAGCAATAGCCTATAAAAGACATTACATTTAGTTAGCATTTCATTTTATCGATATTTCGCATGTTCAGTAGATGCTTAAGAATATAGAAAGACTGTCCAGCCATATAGAATATTTTAGAGAATATTATGTATAAAATATAAATCAAACTGCATATAACATTAAATAAATACGCTAAACAATATTACGTATTATCTCTCTCTCTCTCCCTCTCTCTCTCTCTCTCTCTCTCTCTCTCTCTCTCT